>CAUYRH010030958.1:0-42530 GCA_963574655.1 Perodicticus potto
ATCCATGTAAATACAAAAGAGGTAAAGTCACCATCTTTCTTTAAGGCTGCGTAATATTCCATGGTATACAAGTACCACAATTTAATGATCCATTCGTGGATCAATGGGCACTTGGGCTTCTTCCATGACTTAGCAATTATGAATTGGGCTGCAATGAACATTCTGGTAGAGATGTCTTTGTTATAATGTGATTTTTGGTCATCTAGGTATATACCAAGTAAGGGAATTATAGGGTCAAATGGCAAGTCTATTTTTGGATCCCTGAGTGTTCTCCAAACATCTTTCCAAAAGGGATGTATTACTTTGCTTTCCCACCAGTAATGTAGAAGTGTTCCCTTTTCTCCACATCCACGCCAACATCTCTGGTTTTGGGATTTCATCATGTGGGCTAATCTTACTGGAGTTAGGTGATATCTCAAGGTAGTTTTGATTTGCATTTCTCTGATGATTAAGGATAATGAGCATTTTTTCATGTGTCTGAAGGCCGTGCGCCTGTCCTCTTTAGAGAAGTTTCTCTTCAGATCTTTTGCCCATCCTGAGATGGGATCGCTTGCTCTTTTCTTGCTAATACATTGGAGTTCTCTGTGTATTCTGGTTATTTAACCTTTGTTGGAGGCATAACCTGCAAATATTCTCTCCCATTCTGAGGGCTGTCTGCTAGCTATACTTACTGTGCTCTTGGCTGTGCAGAAGCTTTTTTAGTTTCATCAGATCCTAGTAGTGTATTTTTGATAACTGCTTCCATTGCTTTGGGGGTCCTCCTCATGAAGTATTCGCCCAGGCCAATGCTTTCAAGAGTGTTCCCTGCACTTTCTTCTAGTATTTTTATAGTTTCATGCCAAGGACACTTCTATGGCTCTAAAACTAACTTTTTTTCACTCTTACTCTCATACATGGTCTTCTTCCTTGTCCTTTCTATTCTCTTGGAGACCAGTCTAGTTCTCTAACATCCCAAGGGCACCCATGGCTCTCCAGAATTTTCCCACTCAGCACTAAACTCCCAATAGCTCTTTCAGCTCCATCCACGCATATAATTCCACCTCTCTTCTTCCTCCTCGAGAGGAATTTAATTCTTTAAATTATAGTTCCTAGGAAATGTCTGTGTGTGCCACAATTATGTGGCTCATAAATACGTCAATTACAAGCAATTAAATTTGGAGCAAACCTTTTGTTTTGATAAGCAGTGAAGGCAGTAAATGAAAGGATGGGGCTCTAGACAAAAAAAAATTTCAGTATATTGGACTGGTTTCTTGAATATCAAACAAATGATCATCACCTTTGGGAAAGAGAAGTCATATTGAACAAGAATGTCATGGATGATATGGGTAGTTTGCTTCCAGTGTATAGCAGACAGAAGTTAATTAGCTTTTTTAACCCGAAGCCTATCACAATCACCATTGAACAGTTAATTCCTACCTTTCACATGTGTGTTTGTATATGTACATATACACACATTGATCTGTCTAAAGCAGTGTATGTGTAGCTTACACTACTCCTGTGTATGTCAAATGTATGTCAACATACATCTTAGAGAATTTATAGGTAAATATTGCCTCTTAAGTTTCTCTACCAGTATAAGAAACCAAATGCCATGCAATTTATTCCCTCAAAAGTCTCATCACACACTGTTCTAATTTCTCTGATAGCTGATCCTAAGAGGTCCTATCACACATGGCTAATGCTGCTATTATATTTCATATGGATCCACAATTTTTCAACTATTCATGGCTCATGGTTGCAAGAAAAAGTCCAAATCTCTGAAGGCAAGAATTTCCCATGACTCAGATACTTCTTGCCAATCACGATCTCTGTGAAATACAGCCACTATGGCTTCCTGCTCTGGGGCCTAGATTTTATTTATTTATTTATTTATTTATTTATTTATTTATTTACTTATTTATTTATTTATAGAGACAGAGTCTCACTTTATTTCCCTTGGTAGAGTGCCATGACATCACACAGCTCACAGCAACCTCCAACTCCTGGGCTTAAGCTATTCTCTTACCTCAGCCTCCCGAGTAGCTGGGACCACAGGTGCCTACCACAATGCCTGGCTGTTTTTTTGTTGCAGTTTGGCCAGGGCCAGGTTTGAACCCACCACCCTTGGTATATAGGGCCAGGGCCTTACTCACTGAGCCACAGGCGCCACCCCCTAGATGGTTTTTAAAGTCTAGCCATTTCCTTGTGAAAATTACAGTACAGTAAGGGAAGTTAGTTAATAACTGAGAAGAGGGGAGGCCCTTCAGTGTGGCAGGTCTCAAGGCAGAGGGAGATAGAAGATAATGGAGTTGACCTCAAGGTCTCAGATAATATAGGAGGGAAGGAGGCAAAAGGCAACCTTTTTCCTTGGGCCGTATGCATGAAATACATTATTCTATACATGAGAGATAATAGCTTATTCCAAGAATGAGAATCAGATAAGAAACTTGACATGATGAATTTACAGTATTAGTACAGCCTAATCTCAGCCTTTGGCAGATTTTACTTCCAGCACTTGGTACAATCAGAGCTGTTGAATTTTCTTAATTATACTTGGCAAGGCAACCATCAATTGCTCATTTTCCACTTTAAAACCTTTCTTCTGCCTAAGTGAGGATAAAAACACCCTTTCTCACATCCCTCTAGATAAAAAACTCTTAATGATCTTTAATTAGAGTTAAGGTTTATAGGACCTATAAGAGATAATATGGCTGAATTTCCCAAGAATCTGTGGATTGATTACACTTTCTATTTCCTGGTTGTGACCACTGTAAATCAATACTTTCATAAAAGACACCTCTGCAAGGCATTGCATCTTACTTAAGCTAATACATGATTATCCTTCTCAACCAAATAACAACCATTATGCTTGCTAATGTTTGTGCCAATAACTGTTGTCTACTGAAGGGAGGAAAAAAACCTGCCCCACTCTACTGTAGGGATGTAAACAGTTATTTAAAGCTATATATTTATTTTTAATTCACATGAGTAATTCATGAATAAATACCCATTGCAACAATAATGCACATTAATAAAACAGAAATATATATAAACAAAACTAAAGTCCTCTTAACCTTCCTTCTCTAACACCTCTCTCCTAAGAGGCTATAAAACTGGCAGTTGGGCATGACCTCCTCGACCTGAACTATGCATATAAACAAAGGATTGCACAGAATCTGAGTTCTGTTTTTGTTATATTTTTAAATTACAAAGTTATGCTATACTTATTATATGTGAAAAAAAGTCAAAGCTGTCTAATCAAAATTCATCAACTTTCCTCCAGGGCCAGGTCCCCAACAGTAATGTGTAAGTGTTATTTATATATCTGATAATTTGTATCCTCTCATATTTTCTTCCTCATTCATAGATTCATAGAGATGTACACATGTCTGGGGTTTAAATTTTTTACGAATATAAAATAACAACTTCATATATTCGGTAACTTAGCCAGCCTCTAAAACAATGCACACACAGGTTGATAGGTTGATTAACTGACAGATAGTGTATATATTTTAATGGCTATGCTTCCAAGTCAGCAGTTACTAATCTATTTCATTACTTTGAACAGTTTTCACAGTCTATAGGATGGATGTGTCATAATTAATTCACCCATTCTCTTACTAACAAATACTCAGATTACTTCTAGGTGATTGCCATTACATATGATATCAAAATAGGCACGCTTATATTTTGGTCCTCACATATTGCAGCCTGATTTTTGCAGCATAAATTCTCCAAAGTATGAGTGCTATGCTAATGGATACATGCATTGTTTAATTTTACTAAGTACTACTGACAATTATGATTTTTCCCTTTATTTTCTTCAAAAAATGTATGACAATGACCATTTACCTGCATCCTATCATAGGATAAAATCAATATTTTAATTTTTTCCTAATCCACAGATGAAGAACATAATTTTATTATTGCTTTCCAAGGTTCCATTATTTAATTTTTTTAGAGACAGAATTTCACTCTGTCACCGGCTGGAGTATAGTGGTTTGATCGTAGCTTACTGCAGACTCAAACTCCTGACCTCTTTCAATCCCCCCACCTAGGCCTTCCAAAGTGCTAGGATTGTAGGTGTGAGCCATCCTGGCTGACCTCCTTATTGTTTTTATTTGAATTTGCTTCACCACTAGAAAGGTTGGGCATATTTTTATATGTTTATGGGACCATTTTGATTTATTCTTCTGTGTATTACCTAGACAAGACATCCTTTGCTAATTTCTTTATAAATTTGTAAGAACTTTTTCTACATTAAGAACTAACTCCTTGTCAAACATTCAATAAATCTTTTCCCCACTCTATCACTTATCTTTCAATTTTGTTTACATTGCCTTTTGCTATAAGCATTTTTAATTTTTAAATAGTCAAATATGTGTTTTTTCCATATAGATTGTCTTTCTTAAGACGTTATCCCTTTACCAAAGTTATACAAATATTGCAATTTTTGTTTTTAAGTTTTACATTTGGATATTTAATCCATCTCTGATAATGAGGCAAGACAAAGATTGCTCTCTTTTAAATGAATAGCTAATTCTGCAAGCTCTATTTATTAAATAAAACATTCTTATCCCAATTAATTGAAATGTCTTTTATTATATAGTATATTCTCAAGTAAGCTTGGGTTTATTTCTGACTCTCCCTGTTGTTTTTATGATTTTTGCTTTGTTGTGCTGATCCATAGTCTTTAGAGTATCTTTGAAAAAGAAGTTTTAACATTTGGTAAAGCAAATTGCTGTATATTTCCAGCCATTTTTTTTTTCTTTTTGTCAATATTCCTTAGGTATTTTAAATGTCTATAAATTTAATTCTGTTAATCAAATGGAAGCCAAAGAGATATACATTCTCAGTATAGAAATATCTGTCTGCATTTAACTGATGGCAGAAAATAGATTTTTTAAAAGACAGACGGATATAGATTTTCTTTATAATTACATTATCAAAGAAGGATAAATTCTTTAAGAATATGTACTACATTATTGACATCCACTGATAGGTCAGAAACCCAGGAGAAGGGCATCTCTAGAAGAGAAAGGGAAGGGTTATCACTGCTTGTCTTACAGGGCCTAATATGTACCACGTATCATCACAAATACTACCTCCTTAATTCCTCTCAATAGCCTGTTACTGGGTTGAGAGTCTTAAAACAATATTATAAATGATGCAACTGAAGTGTCAGTAATTTTCCCAACAGTACACAACTAGTATTTGGCACAGTTAGAAATAAAACTTGACCCTGTTACTTCATTCTGATTTTGCCTCCCACATAGTCTCTGCAAGACATTGCATTTGCTTGTAAATTAAAGAATCATAAGAGCAGCAACATTTTAGGAACAGAATAAAATGCAGGCAAAAGTGTAAATCAAGATCACAATCATCGCATTTAGCCGGTATCCAAACATAATCTGATAAAAGTAATATTCTGAGAATTTAAGCTTTTCCATCATTACCCCCCAGAACTGTGGTTCTCATTAAGGGCTTGGGGCTGGGGTAGAGGGAGACTTGGATAATTTGATGCAGTCCCTTAGTTGATTCTGATAATCCTTTGTCTTCTCAACTTGGTTGATAATCACTGCTCTATCGCAAAGACAGATGAAAAGAATTTTATTTCAAATAAAATTTTATTTCATAAAACTTTGCAAAAGACACATAAATATTTTGTATTCAGTAACAAATGATTTTTTAAAGCCTAGTTATAATTTGCAAGTTAGTCACAATAAATAGTGCTCCATACATATTTTAGGCCATTTACTATATTCTGCCCTAGAGTATATTAGTTTGTATAATTTTCTTATTCTTCAACTCATAAACCAGTAGCTCTCAAGTGTTAGCATGTATCTAACTCACCGGCAAAACTTGTTAGGCCACGGATTGCTGGGACCCCCAACCCTGAAGTTTCTGATTCAGTACGGGTAGAAGGGTCCTGAGAATTTACTTCTTTCTTAGGCTCAAGTGCTGTTGATGCTGACAGTGCGAGGACCAGATTTTGTGAACTATGCATCTACATATTAAAGAGAAAAGAACTGTGTGTATGTGTGTGTGCGCTATTCATTTCTGAAACCAGTAAGATCCTATACAATGAATATATTATTGAATTAATGAACCACAGCTCACCTTGGATGTGTCTATCACGTTTGCAATGTGAATTTTGCAGTATTTTAATGCATTGAAAAGTGGTGATCCATGTGAACCAAGAATCAGTAAGAATATTATAATCCCAAACAATAAACCAACAGACTAATATTTTGACAACTGTAATTCATAGGATGCATAAGACGTAGTTAGAGGAAGAATCTGTCAAAGGTCATTGATTCATTTGTCTCGGCTTCAGAAAGATAAATATGTATAAACCCAATAAGGGATATGCTGGTACTGTGTTAGTCCCTTGAATGGATATCAAGTTTTAGAAACATGTCTGTTCCCCTCTTTATTTATTCACATCCTACCCTTCATGAGTTAAACTGAGTTCTTTGTTATTATTGAGTTGTAAAAGTTCTTTATGTATTCTAGATATAAGTCTCTTTTCAGATATATGGTTTTTCAAATATTTTCTCCCATTCTGTGGGCTAGCTTTTCACTTCCATAATTGTTTCCTTTGAAGCACGAAAGTTTTAATTTTTATGAGGTTCAATTTATCTACTTCATCTAAGAAACTATTGCCTTAATCCAAGGTCACAAAAATTTGAATCGTTGTATTTTCATCTAAACTACTTATATAATTTTATCTCATTTATTTAGGCATTTAATCCACTTTAAGTTAATTCTTATACACAATGTGAGGTAGGGGAACCAACTTCATTGTTTGTGTCCAGCCAGTTGTCCTACCATCACTTGATGAAAAGACTATTCTTTCCCCTATCAAATTCTTTCGGTACTCTTGTTGACAAATCATTGACCATGAATGTGTGGGTTTATCTGGTGACTCTCAATTCTATTCCATTGATCTATATTTTTGTCCTTACCATAGTACCTTGATTATTGTACCATAGTATCTTGATGATAGTAAGTTAGAGACCAGAAAGTGTGAGCCCTAGAAGTTTCCTCTTCTTCTTCATGATTGTTTTAGCTTTCTGGGTCCTTGGGATTTACATATGAATTTTAGGATCAGCTAATCAATTTCTGCAAAGCCAACAGGATTTTAATAGATATTGCACTGAATCCGTAGATCAATTTGAAGGATGATGGTTGTTTTTAATGCTTTCCTAGTTTGCCCTGAATGCGGCAAACATCCTTGTTCAAGAAATGGTCCAAATTTAATTTTGCTTCAAATTTAATTCAAGTGTCTGTTGCTAAGGAAGAATTAAAAGTTTGTGTTAAAAGAGAAAAATACTTTGTTTCATTTTTAAAATTATATGTAGTATATGACGGAGAAATATAAAGCAGGTAAGGAGAATCATAGTAACCTATAATCCCAGCAGGACAGAGAGAGTCATTGTTAGCAGTTTGGGGAGATTTCTTCTCATCTTTCAGTGTAGTCAGCTTTTTCTGGGGTAATATATAGGTTCTACATTTCAGTGTCTTGCAAAATTAAAATAGCATTCATTGATTCCTCACTCATATGTTGGTTCTGTGGGTTATCTGTGGCTCTCTGCTCCATGTATTTTCCAAAACCGAAGCCTGCAGATCAGCCCTCAGAGTAGACATGACAATCTCCTGGCTGAAAGGAAAAAGGTGAGCGAGACGGTGCAAAATGACTACTTCTTAACGATGCTTAAGACTCCTACTTATGGAGATGTGCTCGCAAGTTTCAAGGGTTCCCCAGGTCCCCCTATAACTACATTGAACTTAACGACCTGTGCTTTCCCATTCCCTGTTCATGCTGAGTTCCATATGAATAAAATTGGAGGAAGGAAAGATATAGCACATGTGTTTTTATAAATCTGGTGATCTATCCTTGAATAATTAAAGCTGAATAGGAAGTAAATTTTATAGTTTCTGTTACTATGACTCCTATACACAGTGATGTTTTTCCTCTAGCCACTCATATTGCATGATTTCCTTTAAAAGAAAGAGCAGAAAAACCACTGCCTAACATATGTGCCCTTTTTAAAGATGGCATCTTATTTTGCTACATGTTGTTGCTTTACTATATGCCAGTGTAGAATTTGTTAGGAATATTAAATGAATAATTCTTTCTTGATGATATAGAGAAATAAAAAACTGATTCTAATTTCTTTTAAAGGGAAAAACAAAAGGAAGAATATAAGCGTAGGAACTGCCAGTTGATAAGATGCAGCCTTGGCAGGGGTAAGTTACCCCAAATGAGCAACCCTCAAAAGGAAGAGTACAATTTGCTTTTAGGCTGAATTACATCTGATAAAAATTAATGGCATTTTTAAGCAGTCCTGTAGTTAAAAAATAAATATAGGGGGCTTGGTTTTAGTTAAAGAAGATAATAAAGTGTGTGTCAACTTCATTAACTTGTACCTATGTTTTGCAGAATCCCTTTGCTTATAGGGTTCTGAATAAGAATTGGCCAACCTGGAAATTCATGAGGTCTAATTACAAGCAAGAGGTGAGGCAATCATTATTCTCAGAAGGTTATCTTGTGTAGTTAGGTAGACTGAGAGACCACCGGTCATGATCTTTGTCAGAAATCCACAAAGCAGACCATTGGTAGAACTAGAGACCATTTGGGAAAAAATAACAGCTTTTAATTAATGGCAATTTAAAAATGACATCACAGCTCATGTAAGGCTCCATGTGAGAGCTAGACGTCACCCCCAAAAAGGCTCATGAGATCTCAGGGTGAGCAAAGCTTTAGGATTATGCCACAATTGGATGGGACATCAGAAACAACATGAGTTTATATAAGTTAACAATTTTACAGCCACAAGAGCTTATTTTTTAACCTTTAGCATTTAGCTTTTTTTAGTCCCACACAAAAATATAACTTCTATTTAGAAAATTTATACTCTATCAAAAAGAATTCTCAATGACAGAATATGAATGGAAATGTCAGAATAACAACAAAGCATTGTTCTTCAAAGGAGAAAATGCTGGCAAAGAGCAGCTCAAAGTTTTAAATCTTTGCTAGTTGGAAAAGGTGGATCACAAAACCATTGAAGTCCAATTCTCAAACTCATTTCTTAAATTGAAATGATCAATAAGGAAATAACAACTTCCATGTTGCAGATATGTTGCTATGATTTCCCAAATAGCTCTGTTTTCACCTTGGCTCTAACGTAACTCCTACAGTGTGACATTGATGAAGAAACATTTCAGTTACTGAAGGATTTCTCCGTGACATCAAGGACAGGAGACTAAGTTGCTATCAAGTTAGAAGAATTACCAAAGACCACATTCAATTCTATAGCATTTTCCCCTCTCTATAACAGAGCCTCCAAAACACTACCAACCTAAAACAAAATCTGACCATAAGAAAAGGTTCTTTTATTTTTGTTTTTTTAATCATCTCCAATGACTTCCTTTGTTGAGGGGTGAAAAATCAGTTCTCCTCTCAAATGCTGACATCTTAAAAGGTCATGGGTTACCTAATAAATTTGGAAGGCTTTGTAGCCCATAATTTCCCACTCTGGTTGGGTGGGTCTTAATCCTCACATGAGGAAAGAGCGTTTGAATGAGGTATGACACATACCTTACTCTGTTGTTGCTAAGAGGGCTTGGTGTGCAAATGGTCCCAGAAGACTGGCTCTTGATCAGGACGTGTATAGGGTATTTCACGCCCACCCAGGTATGACATGCATTTCTATACCTTCGGGGCTATGTCCCATTATAGCACAGTTGGCTTCAAGAAATAATAATTACGTATGTGTGGAGTCCATGGATTTTAAAAATTATAGATCTTAACCAACACGTAGATGGTTTGACATATCAGGTATTATATTCTAGCAAACTGAATGTGACTTATTTATAAAAAGTTTTGATTCTCAGGTGGACTAAGCCACCAGGTTCAGGAATATGCCATCTTTAAAAGATCAAGTAGAAGGCAAGGGCTCATTTCTCCTACCAAAGATTCTACTCACTCCTTCCTCTTCTGTTCATAGCATCTCAAGCTTCCTTGGGAAACTGCCCCTCTCCCATATTTAGTCCATATTACTTAGGGAGAATTAAGCCTTCCCCCTTCCCAAGCTTCAGAGATGGGCATGGTGTCAGGCCTATCCAATTAATTGTGGTCTAACTCTTGATCAGGAATTGGTTCAAGAATAGCTATGTGATTCAAGGCTATAAGATTCAATTCTGAAATGTTTATTAAAGCTAGTAAACAAAAATTAATTTAGCCTGGAAGTACTGTGAACGATTATTAATCCAGGCTCCAGAGGCCAGCAAGCTTTTTTTCTACAAAGGGTCAGTGAATATTTCTACCTTTCCAACCCAGAAAAATCTCTGTCAGAACTATTTGACTCAGCTGTTGTAATGAAAAAAGAGATATAGACACTGTATAAATGAATGAATATGGTTGTGGTCTGATCAAACTTCATTTATGAATACTAAAATTTGAATTTCACTTATCACAAAATTTTATTTTTAAAAATCTTTGTAACAATTTAAAAATATTAAAAAACCATTGAATGCCTGGATGTGGCCAGCGGGTCACAGTTTGCCAACTCTTGCTCTAAGGCTTAGAGAAACAGCAGCATAGCAGAGCTCACATTCTAGCAGAGTAGATAAACAATAAATACCTATATATTTGAAGGTAGTGTGAGCAAGATTTACTGATAGAGTGGATGTGGAGATGAAGAGAACAAGAGACAGAGAGAGGAGAGAGAAAGAGACAGTGACAGAGCTCAAGCATAAATGCAAGGGCTTTTGCACTGAATAACCAGGTTAAAGGAAATGCTATTTTTTAAGATGAGAATATGGATAATGGTGAGTTGGGAGTGAAAGTCATAGTTCTTTTTGGAAGTGTTTGTGGTGCCTATTACACATAGCTTTTTTTTTAGGCTGCTGAATAAACAGATGTATGTTTCCTGTAGCAGAAAGTCGGGTCTGAATTCCTTAGCACATAAATAAATCATATTTAATGTTGAATAGGCCTGGTTAATATCACTTAAAGAGTAAGTAGAGATAGAGAAAAAAAAGTCCTAGAACTAACTCTAGAGAACACCAGTGTTCCAGAAGAATCAGCTAAGGAGAGTAAGAAGTAGTAGCTAATGAAGGAGGAGAAGTACGAGTGAAGGAAGTCCAAGGCCAAGGGAAGGAGGTGTTCGGACATAAAGATGTGACCATGTGTCAAATACTGCTCCAATGAGTACTAAGATAATATTAGGGAAGTGACCATTAGATTTGGGAAGATGGAATTCATCAATGACTTCAACAAGTATGTTTTGCAGTTAACCAGTGAGTTCCAAAGAGGATGGTTGCAAGGAACTGGAGAGATGATAGAGATGAATCTTTTGAGGAGTTCTGCTTTAAAGATCCAGTGAAGTAGCTGAAGAGAGAGGAAATGGGACTGAGGATCTTTTTCTGTATATTTTGTTTTTAACATGGGAGATAGCAGCATTGGGAGAAAAGAAAGAAATGGATAAGGCAGAAGTAAACATTGAGTGAGAGAGAGTCAGGGATCTTGCATGGCTTCTGTTTTCTCTGAGAAGAGCTGAAAATAAGTAGGTTGTGATCGAGGTTAATGACTAAGCAAGGTGCAAAGTGGGTGTCTTGGTGACAAGGGAGTGACTGGGGAAATGTGGAGTGACTCTCTAGTACCCTCAGGGCCCACTTGAGACTATGTGGTCCTGGGCTTCTCCCCAGCCACATCCAGCTGCCTGAAAATAGGTGGAAGTAGGCAGGAAGGCAGACTTAATTAGTGGTGGGGTTTTCTTCTAGGTGACTTTGATTGAGGAAGTCAAGGGAGTTGAAGACCTTCCCGAGGGCTTGTGAACTTCTTGCTAGGGAAGTGTGAACATTGAGAGGAGGCTGAATGGCTCATGTGTGAAGAACCATGTGTTATTAATTGCTTACTCGAGTCAGGGAATGACCAGCAAATTCAAGAAGTGGTGGTCAAAGAGTAGGGCACTTGACATTGACAGTATGAGCTGTTATAGGCATTGAATGGCAAGATCAAGAAGAGTGTCATTGTGCAGTGAGTGATTAGGGTGGGCAGAGCAGAAGAGAACTTAAGGACAGAATGTTAAGAAACTGAGGGGCATAGGGGGTGGGTGGCCCAGTCAAGAGCTTTCAGTTCTTTGTTGAATCCACCAAGAATTAAAATAGTAGTCACGAGACAGGTGCAGTGGTTCACGCCTATAATACTCGCACCTTGGGAGTCCGAGGAGGGTGGATTTCCTGAGCTCAGGAATTTCAGACCAGCCTGAGTAAGAGTGAGACCTCATCTCTCTATAAACAGAAAAACTACCTGGGCGATGTGGTGGGCACATATAATCCCAGCTATCTGGGAAGCTGAGGCAAGAGGATTGCTCAAACCCAAGAGTTTGAAGTTGCTGTGAGCTATGACACCCCCACACACTACTCCGGGCAAAAGAGAGAGACTCTGTCTTAAAAAATAATAATAATTAAAATAAATAAATAAATGAATAAATAAAACAGTAGTCATGGGGGAAAAATGCTAAAATTTCCTGTAGCTGAGAGGGAGTAATCAAGAGAAAAAGAGGTTAATGCTAGGAGTTTATATATCTACAGACATATAAATAAATATATGTTTCAAAGTTGATTTTTTTTTTTTCTGAAGAGCAGGAACAATGGTCTGAAAATGGTTTTCAGGAGCAAGGATGTCACTTTCCTTTCCTCTAAGACCTGTAGTACATGGAGTGTGGGAAAAATAAACAAACCCAAATGAGGGGCTGACAGCCAGGCTTCCAGCACTGCAAGAAGTGAAGAAAAGGGTAGAGAAGGCTCAGGCCCAACAGGTCCTGACAATATCTAAAACAGTTAAGGGAGAATGTGCATGGCCTGGAAGGCACTGACATTTGTATAAAGCATATTTTTTATAGATCTCTCAAATATCACTTGACCAAATAAAAAATAAATCAGAAAAAAACAATAAAACAGGAGGCTCTGCCACCTAACATCACTCTTGTTGCTTTAGCAGTCAATCTTATGCCTGAGTTTCTGCATGTGTCTGATATCAACATAACAAGACCTTCCCTTTCCTCCCCCTGCTCCATGTACACCCTGTGATAAAAATTATTTACGTTGACGATGCCCCTTGACTTCCTCAGAGAAAAGGTGCTTTGGAAACCCAGGTAGAGGACTATGGACATCCTGAAGAGCGAAAACTCAAAGTATCAGCTAGGAGCCTCAAGACAGCTTCTTTGTTTTCCGGGGCTCTTCAGCTGCTTTAACTTTTTTTCTAGCTGGTGAACTCCAAGTCCCTTGACACTTTTCTGCTCCACCTTTTGGATTGATCCTTTTCTTATGATTCCCCAGGACACGATAAACTCCCCAAGTTCACCTTTTATGGAGAGTGCTGGAATGTTCCATAATCAGTTTCCTCAAATAAAACCAAACCATATAAACACACCATCAAAGTTGGAGAGGAACGCCTTGGGTAGCCCATTTTCTAGAGCTCTTTTTCCTTCACACAGTCCCTGGAGTTTTCTGAGGACCCTCTCTCCCCCAACCCCCCAACAAAGCATCAGGGCAGTTTCAAAAGCCACATCAACCCTTCCAAATGCCATATAAGACCTACTGCTGCAGTGGGCTCCCTGCTATGGGTTCTCTGGTGTGTCCACCTGAAATTCAGGGATAAAAGAAATAATTAAGAGAAAGGCTAGTCAACTGTACTTCTAAAAAAAAAAGAAAAGAAACAGCATCTATATATCTGAAACCCAAGGAATAGGCACAACCCATAAAAATGCAATGTGAGCCTCCAATCTTCCCCACCAGATTGGTACAGGGATTAATCAAATCAAACCAGGACAAGTGCTTCAACTACTCTAAGGAAGAAATCAGCTATTCTTGGAGTAAAACGTATTTTTCTTCTATTCATCTACTTAAAAAATATAAATGGCCTATACCAACCTTCAGAAAAATGATTTACCACACTACTAATACTAATCCTTTACATTTATACAGCGCTTTACACTTTCAAGAAGCTTTCACATATATTATCTCCTACAGTATTAGATCCTGAGACTAAAAATATGGTTCTAGAAATGAAACTACTTTTTTTCCCCTCTTGCTCACACTTGGACATACTGATTTTACCCCCTGGTGTTATGAATTTGAATCATAAGATCATTTCTCTGTGGACACAGAGCTTATATTATTAACCCATGAAAAAAATTCATAACTCTTATTTTCTTAACAAGAAAATACTATATCCAAATGGGAAATAAAGGTGAATTAAAAACAAAAAAGGGAATTAGAGAATGTGATTTGTCCTTTGTTAACCTATTCAACTAAACAGAGTTTAAGACAATTCAGTCTGTTTTGTATCAATTTCTTACTACCTTTAATAACTTAATAGTGTAATTGCATGCACAATTGCTCCCTGTTCTGGCTAACTGCCATAAGACGGAAATCTTTTGTCTCTTCTAAAACACTGTAAACATCGTTAAAATGCCAAAACCTATAAAGCACTTCTGTGAAGTAATTTGCAAATTTTATGGACATGATAAGGCCACAGCAAATTTCATCCTGAACTGCCGGCTTCTGCATTCCCATTCATTCACTCCTTTGCTCCTCCATTTACTGATCCTGTTTAATGTCTGTGGAGTTTGAGGCATGAAGGCTCACATGCTTAAATCCTCCACCTGTATAGATATTAGATTAAGAAATAACAAAGAGATTTCAAACGTAGTAAGTAAAGTAGTAATAGATGGTCCCACCTCTACTGTTTAAATGTAAAAATGACAAAGAAGAGGGAAGGAACGTAGCAAGGTGATGGTGAAGTACATAGTGATGGAAAATATATTTGTAGCAATGTTTCTTGGAAAGCCCCTTGGAGCTGAAAAGTGTGGAAGTACATTGTCCCTGCCAAAAAGGTAATTGCTAAATAATAGTAATGATAACAGTAATACTCAGGGCCCATGGAATCATCGTATGAACAGAGGTGTAAAATGAACGGGACAAGCTTAATGTGACAATGTGTATTAAGCATTAAAAATATTCATGCAGTTTGGCTGAGTGATATAGTAACTAAGAATGTCTCCTAAGGAAATCAGAGATTTAGACAACGATTTATTATGAAGATATTTATCACGGTGTTAGTATCAAAGCAAATGGATTCATTTTAAATATTCTCTATTGTAGGAGTATTTACACAGACGCAGTAGTTTCATGTAAAGCAGTGGTTCTCAATCTTCCTAATGCCGCAGCCCTTTAATACAGTTCCTGTGGGTTGCGACCCATAGGTTGAGAACCGCTGATGTAAAGGAAACTTATGCTGCCATTAAAACACAATTTATAAATACATTTTAATGACACTGGGAAATGTTGATGATATAACTGGTTAAGAAAAGTAAATGGAACACAAAATTATATAGCCAGGATCCTAACAAGCATATAACATACATCTGTATGCTTACACATACATAGAATAAATGTTTGAAGGAAATGTCAAAATATGAACCTTCCTTATTTCTAAGTGGTAAAATTAAAAATGATCTTTATTTTCTTTAGCATTTTATATTGTTTTCATACTGAACAGGCATTGCCTTTATCATCATGAAAAGGAAGCTTTTCACTTATATATTTTTTTAAACAGTCTCATTCTGTGAATAGAATTACTTTTTACAATGTTCCTTCCATTGCAAATGCCTACAAGTGAAGAACTAAGATCAATCTTTTACAACATATTCTACCCACAACATTTTCCTAGAAGTACCTGGTATATTCTCTTTATATACCAGGTGATTGGTGGGACTATACCCTCGGTGCATCTTACAAGGGTACATGGGAAATTTACTCAATGTAGAATACAAATGTCTTCACACAATAATCAAGAAAACGCCGTGAAGGCTATGTTAACCTGTTTGATGAAAATATTTCAAATTGTATATAAAACCTGCACATTGTATCCCACAATTGCATTAATGTACACAGCTATGATCTAATAAAAAAGAAAAAATATATATATATATTCTCTTTATAAACAGGATGTTTTCCCAATCTTTATTCTTCAGCCCTCCTGTAAGATGCCTTTGTCTCTTTGTTGCCCTGTAACGAGCTGCTCTCTGCCATGAGTAGTCTAATAGCCCCTCTTCCCTCACTCTCTTACCAGAGTCAGATCCCAAACTGACCAGGTATAAATCAATTTAGGACAAAAGTACATGAGGAAGAGCTTACTTGGGGCAACCAGGAAAGAGAAGGCCATTATTTTTTGCAATGGATGAGCAGAACGGATGGCTGGCAGCCATCTGTGTGTTGAGAGGAACCAGCCTTGTGTTGAAAATGATGCTGTGGATAGCAGAGCAGATACACCCAGGAGAGAATTTTTGAGAAACTGAATAAAACAACTCTGAAGGCTGTCCTAACGTTGGTTTTCTTGCTTTGCACAATTATAACCTCTCTTATATTTAGGCCAATTTAAGTTGGAAATTCTGTTATTTGCTGATGGATGCACAATGTAACTTATTCTTTAACATTAGATACCTTTAGTCTTCTGATCGAATGAAGGAGACAACTAATAAAGTATAACTGTTTATATAGCTTACTTTTCATGCTTTATTTTTCATCACATCTGCATAAAAAGTGAATGCTCATCAGAGTAGTTTGCTATGCTCGTCTTGTGTGTACTAGTCTTTTTTCATTATTTTTTAATGAAAATTTCTAAACACACAGGAAAGCTGAAAGATTTTTACAATGAATGTACCTAGAATCTACAATTAACATTTCACTACAATTAAGGTAGATATTACCTTAACAATATCCTATCCATCTTCCCAAATCGATTCCTTTTTTTGTTCCAGACTTCTGAAAAATCCTTCCACCCCCTCACCATCACCAAAGAAAAACACAAATTCCACTGAACTATTCAAATATTCTGTTATCATATCTATTCACATCTCTTTTCCTCTGCTAGATGATAAGATCCTTAAGGGGAGAAAGGCTGTCTTACATATGTCTGTATTATTTGTGGTTCTAACATTCCTTGTGAATATCACCTGGAAGTAAATATGTGTAAATATGCAGGAAAAACTAAAGTATCTTTTTCACAACACAGAACACTTCCAATACCAGATGTTGGGGGTTACCCCACACACCAAGCAAGCAATTAGTTTTGCAGTGTACGCCAGCTGAGTAGTCTCCAATTCAATTCCATTCTGAATTGAAATAGCATCAGATACCACAGGTTCAGGGCTCAGATAGATAAGACTGACTTCCCCCACTGCAGAAGCCAGCCAAAAACAAAGGATGACTACCTGTGCTTCTGACCAACCAGCTCTAAAGCAGTTCAATTAATTCACTATAGTGGCTCACAGAACTTAGGGAAATGCGAACATTTACTGATTTATTATATCGGATATTAAGAAAAATATAGACGAAGAGGCCTGAGCATAAAGGAGAAAAAGATGCCCCTGGGGTAGCATCCTCCAGGCACCTCCAAGTGCTCAGCTATCTAGTAGCTTCCCAAACCCTGCCCTTTACGACATTTATAGAAGCTTCATTCTGTGGGCACAATTGATTAAAACCTTGGCCATTGGTGCTCAAATCAAGTTTCAGCTCCTATCCCTTTCCTAGAGGTTGAGGGTGGGGCTAAAATGCCCCAGGCCTCTAATCGAGTCTTTCTGGGTCTTTCCTGTAACCAGCCCTGTCTTAGAACAGCCAAGAGACTTCTCGGTAGCATACATGCTAATTAGCATACAAAAAGACACTTGTCATGTTGGAGATTCCAAGAGTCGTAGGAGTTATATGCCAGGAAACAAGAGGAAAACTAAATATATATTTCACAAAATTACAATATACATAATCGAAGTGAATCGCAGTCACTGGAATACATTTAGGGTTTGGTGATTCATTGCATTTTCATGTAAAATAAAGACCCAAATTGTATTTCAATGAGTTATAAGCTCTGGACATGCCATTTGCAATAATTTTTCTAGTAATATTTTCTATATCAAATTCTAAAGGTACATCATTTTTTCTCTATGAAACTGAACCAGGCAACAACTTTATAAGACAAATAGGTGTTTAATAAGGATTATCAACACTAAGTCTTAGGGAAAAAGGAAGCTTTTCAGTTATATATTTTTTTAAACAGTCTCATTCTGTGAATAGAATTACTTTTTACAATGTTCCTTCCATTGCAAATGCCTACAAGTGAAGAACTAAGATCAATCTTCAGATCCGTGCTAGGATTCAGGCCTGCTGAAGGAACAGACCAAAGCCAGAGAATTGGGCTTGGGAGGGTAAGAATCTTAAACATAAGATGGACTTGAAGCAACTCAGGCAATTTCACCCCAAAATATACAACTACCTAATATAAAGAATATTTTGAATTAAAGGTCATTTGAGATCAGGAAGCACTGGAAGGGGCTTTCCGTCTATCTCCATAAATCAGACTAACCTGATTAAAAGATCAGAGGGGGCAAATGCTTTCCCTTCCTCTCCTGGTTATCTCAATATATAGCAGGAACAAAGATCAAGAATGCAAGCAGACTTGGCCCCAATTACTTTAAACATAATACTTGTCTCTCAGGTTCATTTGATTTGCAAAGAGAATAATTTACAAGCTAATCTGTCTCCCCCATCCATTTGTCCTCCCTAGTACTATTACCCCTAAACAGAATTGCCTGTATTCTATGTTTGCCTCCCCTCAGAAAGGGCAGATACAAAAATACCTGAACTTCATCAGGATATTGGGTATTCACCATGTGATTCTCCCATGTGCATGGGATTAGTAAATAAACATTTCTCTTATTAATCTGCCTTAATTGTGAGTTGATCAGAGAACTAAGGGGCAGGGGGGCTAGGCGAAATTCCCCTCTCCCCTATAGAGTATTGTTGTTGATTAAAAATAAAATTGTGTTTCTTTCTTTTCTTCCACCATCTTGAAGTGACTTCTCTAAAGCACTTTCCCCTTTCCCAAGGTTATAGGCTATTGAATGGAATTGTGGTAATTGTGTGCGTGTGTGTGTGTGTGTGTGTGTGTGTGTGTGTGTGTGTGTGTTGGGGTATTAAAAATTCAAAGTGAATTGGCAAATCTTTGGGTTTATAGAAAATTAATTCAGTTTCTTCTTGTAAAATATGGCTTTAACTTATAGCCAGCAGGCCACAAAGTTTTAGGAGTATGTGTTTCTCATAGTGAGAATAGTTGAAGTATGGGATCTTTTATAATTTACATTTTCTTATAGCATATAATCTTGGTAGGAGTTATGGACATATTTATACTTTTGCAAAGAGTCTTCAAATGCATATAAATATCTTTGTTATCACTTCTTCTTCATGAGTGTCTCAATCCACTTTTTGCTCTCATTATAAAACCACAGACTGAGTAATTTATTTTTCATTTTATTTTATTTTTTTGAGCCAGAGTCCCACTTTGTCACCCTCAGTAGAGTTCTGTGGTGTCATAGCTCACAAAAACCTCAAACTCTTGGGCTCAAGTGATCCCCTTGGCTCAACCTCCCAAGTAGCTAGGACTACAGGTGCCCGCCACAATACCTGGTTATTTTTTAGAGATGGGATCTCACTCTTGCTCAGGCTGAGCTCAAGCATTCCACTTGCCTTGGCCTCCCAGAATGCTAGGATTACAGGGGTAATACAGTGCCTGGCAACAGACTGAGTAATTTGTAATGAATAGAAATTTATTTTTCACAGTTCTAGAGTATGGGAAGACTTTGGGCACCAGCATCTGGTAGTGGCCTGTGAACCACACTATCCCACATGGAAGTGAAGCCAGAAAAGTGGCCTGTAGGATGGAGTCTGAGAAGCTAAGCTGCAGCAGTCCAGATAACCCAGTCTGCTGAGTTCACAGTCTTCCCCCACACCCTTCCCCGTGATTACCTAGTTAAAGTTTCTCTGTGACTGCAAGGATGTTGATCTAAGGAAACCTGAGGACGAGGACGGAGTCACACAGTCGATAGATGCTGTGATACTGGTAAACATTACTTTGATGATATGATGTTTCTTTAATCTCTTATATTTTTTTCTGTTGTTAAACATTTTGTGTTGTTAGAATGAAGACTACTTTGATAATATTTTCTTTTAGATTATGTTAATTTTTTCTAGGGTTCCTTGTATTCCCATTATGAAAACTATTAGAATTATCACTAAGGCAGAACACTCTTTGAGAGACCACTCTTGCTATTCTCTAGATTTGCTGGCCACCCAATAATAAAGCTTGTTGGACCTAATTCCCATCTCTGAATATTGGCTGGACAGTGGCAGGTGCTGGACCCTCTTTGTCCAGTAACAGAAGGGCAAAGAGAGGGCAAGAGAGAGAGTATGAATGAAGGGGTGAACCCATTCCCATGATAGCAAACACACTTATGATATAAAGTCATTAATCCATCCATGAAGGCAGTGTCCCCATGACACAAATACCTCCCAGGAGGTCCCATTTCCCAACACTGTTCCATTGAGGAATCAAGTTTTCAACACACAAACTTTGGGGGACATATTCAAATTACAACAATGGAGTTTATTATCTGATTTATTCTTTCTTAGATGTGAGATGAGGGATATTCAAACTTAAAACATAAATGCTTAATCTTGAGTGAAATATCCAAGAAAAATGGCAAACATTCCTTAGACTCCAGATTATATTGTAGGACCAATATATATTTGACCAATCACTACCAGAGTCTTGCTAAAAGCTGCTAGACTGGAATCAATTAATGGAAAGAAGAAAATAAATAATAGGACAATAACTTAAGCTGTATTCTACCTTAGAGCAACTAATTCTCTATAGGCCCATACTTGGGAAGAAGCCCAAGATGGCAAACTGCAGTCAGAAAAATATTGTTTCTAACTACAAGAATTGTTAGGGAGAATTTTATTCATTAGGATCACCAACAGGTGGAATATTCCTGTCCTTACCATTATGAATTATAGGCAGATGATTTGTTAAAGATGAACTATCCCTTCTGTCTTTAAATAAATTAATCATACAAAGATTATTCCAACATGATTTTTTTTAAATTTAGGCTAAGCTTAAACTGTATGAAAGATACTTCAGATTTTTTTTCCCAATTTACTATCAAAATAGTTACATCTATGACCATTTGTTAATACGTGGACTGCAGATAAATTTAGTATGTTTAGTCTTTGTAACATAATACACAGTGTTCTTCAAAAGAACCATTTTATTTCAACTTACATATTTATAGACATGCAGAGATATTTTTTAAGTTAATAGTTGAAGTAACATCAATTTGAAGAGGAAAACATTTATTTCCTTGTTTTAAAATCATGCTTCCTGAGTAATATTACACTGTTTGCTTCTGACTTACAAAAACTTTTTTAAAAACAGAAAAAAGGCAACTACTAGGTAATAATTTAGTGGAATGAGAATCACAAAAATAAGAAATGAAGCCACAAGTAACCACAAACATGTTTTATGGAGCCTAAAAATTATGTTATGAATTTTAGAATTTAAAACTTGAAGCACAGTATTAACTGCAGAATAACAAATCCTGAAATCTACTTAGTTCTTTAATGAAGGTGTTGATTTTAATTTGTAGTACTACTTCACTGTGTTTCTATAAAGTAGCATTTTCATCTTAATATCTAAGAGTGTAGATTTGTTTTAAATAAAAACAATGCAAAATGAATCTGCAAAAATCACTATTTATAATAATTCTTTTTTATTATAGTATGTATATAGACAAAAAGGAAAAAGTACTGAGTATAAAATACTTGGCAAATACTTTCCATCAAATTTCAAGTAGCATTACATGCTTACCTTCTTTCTCCCTCAAGACCTTTACTTAGTACCTATTGTGTTCCAGACATGGTGCTAGGGAAGGCAAGCCATGGACATGACATTGTTCTATCCTCCAGAAAGTCACAGATGAGGGCAACATGAGTTCAGATAAATTACACATCTCAAGATCCTTCAGAGGACTATCTTTTGGCTTAAAAGGCTATCTGCTTTTTGGAAACCCTTGGCTGATTTAGTGGAATCAGATGCTACTTAAATTCCAACTCACTTCAACAATGTACAAGTGACCTAAATGACTTCTATTCTTTTCTTGTCTTCTGATCAAGAAAGAGCATGTCAGCTGTGGGTAATCCATCAGCAACTGTACAAAACTCTCACAATTGTTGTATTTAACTTCCATTGTCTATTGGGTGTTCACATTTTTTATTCTCTTTAACATTCAAATGGGGCCAAAGACTATTGTTATAGTGGTTTGGCAAAAACAGTATACTTGGCTATAACAGTTTTGCAATTTTATTCCTTAACACCAAGTTAGTTGCTTATCATTACTTTTTGCTGTTTGTAACATAACAGAAGGCTGTTTTTCTTGGAAAAATAAAAGGGTCCAGGTTTATCCCAGTGAAAAGTGGGGAAGATCCCCTATTCCTTTGTTTATACAGCTTTTCTACATTTGTTCTGTGCACATCAACTTGACCAAAATCATTGCCAACAGTTATTATTGAGAGTATATTTAAAATTATACACAATACATGTATTTGTTGAAGTTAATCGCAAGTAATTATTGTTATATATTTTATAAACCACTCAAATAGCACTCAGTCACCATCTGCTATCCCCATGAAGAATACCCATGATACTGTCAAAATAGCAAAGGAAAATATAATCTTCTATCCTCTGAATAGCAGAGAAATAAATATCTATCCAGCCTATCTCAAAAGAGAAGATACAAAGCTAAAATTTAACTTTTTAATTTAAAAAATAGTAATAGCTAAGGAACAAGAACAGTAATAAAATGGAGCTTCAGGCAGCAATGTCAGCGGGGTAGCAGTGTGGTGCATGAGAAGGGCACCGGCTTCATTTGCTGGGTTTTTTTCTACGAGAGCAAAGTGGGCTACCTTTATTGTTTGTTAACTGCAAGTCCCTAGAGGCAAGTGTTCTTTGACATTCAGTGTTCTCAATAAGTGACATATGTATTATAAAACTCCTTTGTAAAGAATGAATTAACCAATGTTTCTTTCTCACACTTAATCATTGCCTACTCCAATCTTCATCACAAATGGATTACTTTTAAGTCTTTCTACATGGAAACATAAATATAATGGTAAACCATAAAATTATATTGTGATTCATTTGTTTCTGAAATATTCAAGTATTAGTGAAATTTTATTAACTGAACTTGATCATTTTTCAATTTAATAAGCATTAAAAATTATATTTCTTAATTCTGAATTAACTTTCTCTCTACCATTAACTCTTAGAAGATAAAATAGAAAATAAAACATAAAATGGGTTAAAATGGACAATAGTCTGATAAACTTACTAGTTTTGTTTCATTTTCTATTTCTTTCATTTTTGAACTTTTACTCTAGTATGATTATTACTTTAAATAACACTGCATTAATTTTAAACTTAGATTTAAATAAAAGACTCTGTAGTTCATTGCATTTTTAAATTTCAATGTGTGATTATGGGAGAAATATTTTTCCCAGTGCCATTGATGTTGGCCTTGGGCGTATGACTTGATTTGACCAATGGAATGTGAGTAGATGTTAACACTGTTCTTGCTCCAAGCATAAGTCTTAAGAAGCATCTCTTATTTTTCACTTTCCCTTCTGGGAGCTTCCAACATCTGCTATGGGAATACCAGCCTGGACAGCCCCAAGATGGACCCCGAATGTGAACACAACCCCCACACCTGTAACAAAACCACCTTAGCCAGATGAGACAAGTGTGGGTAAAAAGCAATGTTTATTGATTTACACCAATACAAATTTTTTTTTGTGGCTGTTTGTCATGTAGCAATTGCTCACTAATACAAAAGTATTACTTAAAATTTTCTTCTCTGGAGTACCTCTCTTATTTTATGGTATAATACAACTATCTAGTAAAATTCACTTAAAGGAGAGTTTACAGTAATTTTTATGGCATGCACATACTCTGTTAGACATAACAATATGTTATATGCTTAAATGATATAAAGAAAAACTATATATTACTTTCTTTAATACTACAAGAGAAAATCTCCCTGATATAATTCAATGAATACAAAAGCAACGCTACTGGATTAAGAAAATAATGCAATCAAATCACTAGCTGGCTGCCAGGGGAATGAGTGCAGATATTGTGTTATTTTCACATTATGAAATCTGAAGAGGTGGTCCAGTCATACTGAGACAATAGGAACTACATGATTCTTCCTGAAACCAAATAAACAACTAAGATTTTTTTCAAGATTTGTCCTCATGCATAGACAGAGGAGAATGGAATAATCTTTTCCTCCATTTATCAACTACTCAGAACTGTGGCTTAAGTAACAGACATGGCTACTGATACAATAGGCATAATTCACTTTTTGTGATGTGGGACAGGATGTGCTCTTTGGCTGTTAAAGTCTGTGCTAAAGCTTGCCTCTGACACGCCAGCATCTCTCAGAGTTCTTATGCCACAAAAACTCTCTTAAATAATCATAAAACTTGGACATAAGTCCACGCAATGCGAAGGCCAAGTATATTATTTTTCAGAGTGTAGTGGAATGCACATATACAAGGCTTGGGGTCCTTTGAAAACAGCAGCCCTAATAAGCAATGAGCTCATGTGCACATCTTTACATGGACGGCTGCATTTGCCTGAGTTGAGAGGGAGCGTGACATTGCTGTGTGTGGAGTGGCTATTGCACAAAACCAGCAATGATTAAAATGGTTAGGAAATGGCTATTAATGAAAAATAGGAAGTTACTTACCTGAGTGAACTTCCAACAAAAGGATGAAATCCATTAGAAGTTATAGGAAGACAAGGTATTGTAAGAATTTCAATGTGAAAAGTTTCGAACACATAGTCAGTAGACTAAACAGCTGGGTAGGGCTTATGTAGCTCATCAGAAGTCCTAGTGAGCAGACTTGGTGATTATGAATTACAGTAAATGGCCTCCCTGAGGGCATGGGGGTTCTGGGGCATCCTCTTAGCTCCAAGTTTGCCTCCACATTCATCTCCAAACACTGTCAGTGCCCATCCTTCCTGAGAGAAGGCCTGGAGATCATTTTATCACCTCACTTCTGTAGAAGGGACCAGCGTTGGTCCCTTTCTGTGGATTCTCTGCTCTGATATTCACATGCACCCTCTAAAAAAGAGGTGACACTGGCCTGAGAGACTCTTACTAACCAGCCCTGCAAACTTAAACAGGGGACGTTAGCCTCTCTGGACCTCCATTTTCTCACCCTATAAATAAAATGTAATTTGAACTAAAAGACCTTTTAGAGACTTCTAACTTTATTTGCAGTAGTAAATTTTGGAAATGGAATCATGGCTGTGGATCGTGGCTTATCGAGCAGCTTCAACCTGTTGGGGATAGATTTAACGTCTCCTACTCTGTGCCCAGCACAGCACTTAATTTTTCCCCTTAGGAAATAACTGAATATTATTACTGATGGGGAGGGCAGAGCAAAGCGGAATGGTGAGCACACAGCAGGAAACATCAAATGCTCACACTGTTCACACAGCATCGTGTAGACCACACCATTGTAGGTATGCACATGATGTGTGTGGACATCCAAACACACATGCTCACGTGTTCCTAACATTACTGGACACGTCTACCTCGTGAAGTATATTTCTTTGAATATGTGCACACGCTGTCCTAATACTTGTCTCTAAAATAAAACATTGCAGATACAATACTCTCCCCAGAGGTCCTGCATTTAAAATATGACAGTCAAGTTAGAAATGGCCAAGCAGCCCGAGCAGACAGATGCTCATTTCCCCAGTCGGTCATATTCAGTCCCACATGCTCTTTCTTGACAGGCAGGATTTTTTTATTGCACGAGCTCTTTGCATGTGGCTGCAATTCAGTATCTGTATTTGCTTTAATTTTGTATCCCTCGCATAGGGTAAGGAGAAAGATAGGAAGGAAGAAGGAAGCAAAATTGTAATGAAATCCTACAAAAGGGACTTGAAATATTTCCCGCTTCTCTTTTTCTTCCCCCTCACAACATCATATATGATGATATTATAGTTTGCACGGCCATAGTTGATGGTTCCTTGTTTTGAGGGCCCTTATGCTTCCTTTTATCTCTCCATGTCTAGAACCATGGCCCTGTTCGCTGGGAGCCACCACACATCATCCCTCACCCATCTCTTTGGAATGAATGAAGCAAATCAGCGATCGAGTGAAACAGATAAAACTGCATGAGGCACGCTGCTTCACATCATTTTAGAAACAGAAAATGTTGGAAATGTATGGTGTGGAAAATATACGACCAGGTCTAGCCGAGCAAGCTGCACTCACATTGTGCTCAAATCCCTTTGCAAACAAATCTTAGCGACTGTGGCAACAGTAGTGGCAACACCAGATGTTCCTCTCTGTGGTGTCCAGGGGGAGCTTCGGTTACTTCAGGGCCAAAAGGTAAGAACAAGGGCTAAGGCCAAACCCATCACCTGCTTCAGAAATGTGTGGGTCCCCATAACCCCAAGTTCTGTTCCGTTTGCCAAATATAGATGCTACTCTGTGAACTCAAGAACTTGAGTTTACTTTGAGTCTTCTTTGTTTACTGCCGTGGGCCCCATCCTTGGAGCTATGCCTAACACATAGTAGGCACTCAGCAACCATGCCTTCAGTGGGTTAATTTGTTAAAAGCAAAACTTAATTAGACCGAGCATTAAGTTTTTATTAACATTTTAGCTCAGTGTGGGAGCACAGCAAAACCTTCACCTTCTATGCCAAGATTTTTTTTTTTTACAACATCCACCAAATTCTCCATTTCACAATTATTGTATCTGCCTTCTAGCCTTCTTGGGAAATGGGGCTGGTTTGGAAGCCAGATTGCCAGATAAAATACAAGATGCTCAGCTAAATATGAATTTCATCTGAACAACGAATTTTTTATCTAAGTACATCCCAGTTAGTGCATAGGCTATAGATACAGACTTCAAAAATATCAGATGTTTAGCTAAACTTCAAGTTTAACTGGGTATCCTGTATTTTTTTTTTTTTTTTTCAGTTTTGGCCGGGGATCGGGCTTGAACCCGCCACCCCTGGTATATGAGGCTGGTGCCCTACACCTTGAGCCACAGGTGCCGCCCAAGGTATCCTGTATTTTTATTTGCTAAATCCAGCCAGTTTACTTCTCAACGCCTGGAAATCCAGCTGTTCACTCCAGACTCTTCCCCCTACCCTTTGCACAGAGAACACCCTTACTGTCTCTCTCTCGTGCAAGGTCAACTTCTGTTCCACCAGAAACACTTTCCCATCCTTGTCAGCGAATATAATGTACGGTATGTTAGCAGTTACCACCTGCTAACCGGGCGAGCCTGCCCTGGGTCTGCCTTCTGCCTTTCAGCGCTCACAGGCAGGAGGGAAGCACCAGGCTACTGTGTCCTCCTGCCTGCACAGGTGCACACCAACCTCCACGAGGAGCCCCCTCAAAGCCCTTCTCGGGGACAGAGGAAGAAATAGGCCCCTCTTACCTGCCTCAGGGTCCCCCCACCCTCTCTGAGACCTGAAATTCATCTTGTGCTTCCATGGAAACTTCTAACTGAATATCTTAGTAAACTTTACAATTAGACATCCTTATTTTACCTGCAAATCTCCCTCCCCTATTCTTTTGCCCAACACAAATTTTAACAACATAAATGAGCCCTCAGTAAGACCAATAGCCAGCAAGAATCATGGCTGGTTAAGAACCATGGAGAAGGGCTCTATCTCCACCCCTGGAGACCTGG
Source organism: Perodicticus potto (assembly GCA_963574655.1). Lineage (NCBI taxonomy): Eukaryota > Metazoa > Chordata > Mammalia > Primates > Lorisidae > Perodicticus > Perodicticus potto. The sequence goes on from CAUYRH010030958.1 coordinate 27,665, forward strand.
AGATCGGGACTCACAGGCAAGTGGGGGAGTGAGACAGGGAAGGGAGAGTAGCTAGAACTGGGTGTATTAGCAAGCACATTCCTGCTGCCCACAGCTAGAGCTCAGTTCTCCTGGCAGTTCATCCAGACAGTGAGGAACACCCTTCCCCCAGCAGAAGGGTGAGGAAGAAGCTGGGCAAGATATCCACTGGCTCCTTCTTCTCATTGAGTGATGCCTCCAAGGACACTAATACTCCAGCATTTCTGTTTTGCTTGTGTGTGGGCGACAAGCTCCCGCTGCCTGATAAAAGCCCTGAGGCAGAGTCACAGCTATTCTGGGAAGCAGCGCGTACAGGTGAATTTGAGGGAGTGGGTGGGCACAACAGCATCCTGCGCATTGAGAAATGAGGGTTGTCTTCAAAGTTGATTCTAATGGGCCAGAGAGGGAAAAAATCCAGATATCTGGGCCTATCCCATCCTGAGTGTCAAGAAAGCCCTTTCAACTATATGCCGCAAAAACATTCTGTCCCCCTCTCCCATCAGTAATTTCATATCATTTTGACTTTTATTGGATTAATTTCTCTGAGCTTTCACCCATACAGGGTGCCTGCTGCTTGATTTTACCAGCAACACTCCCACACAAGTTAAAATCACAGTGTTTTAATGAGGCCAAGCTTTGTGAGCTGGCTTCTTTGTGTATGAGCCTCCCTCTCAGATGAGATTCTTGTTTTCCATAAGTTCCCATTACCTCTGGGTAGACTGCTAGTGAGCTTATATGTGGTCGTGACGTTCACATCACCTTCTTGGGGTTACCTGCAGCCTCGGCACACACAGTCCATTGCATAACACAGAGTTCACCACTGTGGTTCAGGCTGGTGCTACAAGAGGACTTTGATGTTCAGCTAAGCTGGGCTTCTGGAACGTTCAGTGACCTTTAGCAAATGGAGCTCCCTCAGGAGGGGTTTGGCACAGTTACGAGGCCTTACACGTATGTGGGAGATACTGAGGAAATGAAGGTGCTGGGGGAAAGGTAGATTGTAGAAGTCACTGTCAGCCAATGTGAGACAACAGGCAGTTGGCCACCCTGTAGGGGGGCTCATGGAGACAGAAGCTCGCCTCTGAGGCTGTGACCTCAGTGGGTCTGCAGCCAAGCCTCTAGGGGTGGCCCTTGGACCATGCTTGACCAACAGGGTAAGCAGAGGAGAAGAACAACAAAACACAGGTGGAGGAGGGGTGGACGAGCTAGAATTGGCCACATCTCTGGGATGTCACCGCGTTAAATAATGACAGCCTTCAAAGAGCAATGGCTGCAGCGTCACTTCCAACTGCCAGATTCCTCTCTCTGCCATCTCCAACCAGAATCACACAGGGAAGGGGCATCTAGACCATGAAATTCCAGCTTCACCAATTTTAAACCTTACACAGGCTACTCAGTTTCCTTATAACTGAATTAAGGACGGCAATACTAGCTACTTCCTTCATAAGGATGTAACAGGAATAGTAACAAATTTGGATATGTACATATTAATCTTTTTCTTCATGCAGTTGTACTAGAGTATTTTATACTGCTGTTGGGAGGATATGGCAGCAATCATATTTATATTTGCCTCTAATATATAATATAATGGAAAGATGCTTTAATATTTTTAGTGTTATCTTATTTTTCTGACTTATGCTAACATACCATAAGCTTTAGGGAGTCTTTATTTCAATTTATCGAAAGTTAAATTACTTAGCTACATTCATTTACCTTTTTGGTGACATGAAATTGGCTAGCTAAGAAAGTGATGTGAGAGGCAAAGAGCCTTACAACTATTTCTCTTAAGAAATTTTGTTCTCTGCAGCAATTTTTTTGTGTGAACTTGAGAAGTCACATGAAATTGCATCTGTTGCGTACAAATACCCAGTTTTCCATCTTGTGAGGAATAACGGGTCAAACTCATGAGCTTTTACCAGAACAGACTTAGTTGGAATAGGAAGAAGGGAGACAAAATATTCCATCTGAAGCAGAGCTATTTCTCTAATGGTCCTGAAAGAAACAAAATTCTACTTCCCCCATAACAGAAACGGCAATTTGTTCTAATCATCACTGTTATTAAATATTCACAACCCATCTTAAAATACACCAGTTGCTGGGATCCTTTTAATCATGATGTATATCCAGATTCTTTTCATTGTGTGTGAGTCCAGTACTATACAGACATGGTTGTGATGGATGAGCAACATTAGAACTTAAATGTGGGAGAATTATTTAAATAATTGAAACTAATGGGACCACAGATAACCATGGGAGTTAGCCATCAAATGTTCATTAAGCACCTACTGTCTGCAAATTGTTTTGCAAGATACTGACTGAGATGCAGAAAATGTTACTTCTTTAGAAACAGCTTATTAGGAGGTCATGCTCCAGTTGACCTAGAACACTCTATCACATGGAGGTACTAGTACCCTTTTTCTGTTTAATTTACTAAATATGCAATATTTAGTTGCATTTGAAGACAAATAGTTACATTTTTTAATAAGAGATAAGTTTACAAATGATATTTATCAAGGTTGTTCTGTGAAACCCTTTTGAGTTGTTGTATTTGTGGAAAAGCATTTCACATAGAGAAAAATATTGTACTAGAACACAGAATGATAAACTACCCAGATTTGGTTAGCCCCAGAATGCAGACACCACTCAAAAATGTCTTTTAACAATAGTTGCCAGATTTAGCACATAGGAATATGGGGACTCCCAATTAAATTTGAATTTCTGCTATAAAGCACATACATTTTTTAGGATAAGTAGGTCCCATATAACATTGGGGATATACTTATGCTAAGATCATACTCATCATTTATGCTAAATTAAAATTTAATAGAGAATTCTGCATTTTATCTGGCAAGCCCACTGAGAAGGAAATGAGTGCTTGTTCAAATAGAATAAGACTATCCAGGGTCAAAAGAGATGCGACTCGGTGCCTGTGGCTCAACAGGCTAAGGCACCAGCCACGTACACCTGAGCTGGCGGGTTCGAATCCAGCCCGGTCCCGCCAAACAACAACGATGGCTGCAACCAAAAAATGGCCGGGCGTTGTGGCGGGCGCCTGTAGTCCCAGCTACTTGGGAGGCAGAGGCAGGAGACTCACTTGAGCCCAGGAATTGGAGGTTGTTGTGAGCTGTGATGTCACGGCACTCTATCCAGGGTGACAGCTTGAGGCTCTGTCTCAAAAAAAAAAAAAGAGATGCAAGGGACAGATCGCCACTATGGGGGTCTCTGAAGAAACCGTAAGAGCATACAACCAGGTGTCAAGTAATAACTTTCTTACACTTCCTTAACTTTCTTTCTTCCTTACCCTCCTAATCTCTTCTTTTTCCTCTGGCAAAATCACAAGTTTCAGTTGTCAAGCTCTTGAAGGAGAAGAACTTGTAGGTCCAAAAAGAAAACAGAAAGAGTTTTGCCTTCCCCTGCCTTACATGGCCCAACCACAGAAGGCTCCAGACAAAGTGAAAGAAAGAACAACAAACTTGAAATCAAATTCAGAATTTTGACATACATGACTTGATATTATGAATTCTCAACTGAGACTGATTGTCCTGTCAAACGACATAAGGATATTTTACTATCTAAGACTTAGCAGAAAAGTCAGGGCACAAATCAAGTTTTCATTTAGGGGCGGGGAAAGAACTGTCTTCACTGACTAAAACTAAAGGGGCAGTGAGAGACCAATAAATAAATAAATAGTATTCTGATAGTGCCTGTTCTGTCCCATGAGTTTTGCTGTTCATCAATATTCAGGTTACCGAGGAAAAAGACCACAGGGAGACCACAGGAGAAACTGATGAGCATGGAATGGCAGTTAATAGACATGGCAATGCCTCGTCACACCCAGATCCTGCTTTCTAAGCAAACCTGGTTCCACAGTGGGATATCCCCACCTACCTGAGCTTGTTTATGCCCCACAGCATAATGCACGCAACCTAAAGGATGGAAGGGTTAGCAGTCACATTCAGGGGTGAGAAGAAGGCTATATGTAGGCTGTGAGAATTTGGCCAGCCCTTGAGGTGCTCCTTGACTTGCTCATTGGACCAGAATACGCCAAATAAGCCAGAACACATCTGATCTCTGAATACCAACGACCACAGGAGGTGAACATGCTGCCTAGTGACGGCCTTCAGAACATTTTACGACGAAGAAGAAACCTTTACCCTATGGCTTACTTATAAACACCGTAGAGCCTCTGTAAGCTGACCATCGGGACTGTAATGAACTGGTCAACATACAGATGTGGTCAGCATAAAGAACTAGGCCTACTGTACTGATATGTACATATGATAGAGGTCTAGTCTATGAAAATTAAGTCAATGTAGGGAGGTGGTCAACTATGGAGGTTCTACTGTAGAAAATACGTAAGAAAAACAATCATGGAAGAAAATCAAGGGAACCATACATATTGCATGCACATATATCCTAATATGAAAGGGAAATTTGATAAAATTAGGATTTTTTTTATCATTTGGGATTCATTGAGGGTACAAAGAATTAGGTTACACTGATTACATTTGTTAGATAAAGTCCCTCTTATAATTGTGTCCCACCCCCAAGAGGTGTGCCAGACACCATGTCCCCTATGCCCCTCTCCTCCTGCTCTCTCCCTACTTGCTCATTCTCCTACCCCCACCCATGGTATTAGCTCATCTACTGCCTTCCGATTAGAACTGAGTACATTGGATTCTTGCAATGCTTTACTAAGAAGAATGTGTTCTGCCTCCATCCAGGTTAATACAAAAGATGTAAAGTCTCCATCTTTTTAATGGTTGAATAGTATTCCATGGTATACATATACCACCACTTGTTAATCCATTCCTGGGTTGGTGGACATTTAGGTTGTTTCCACATTTTGGCGATTATAAATTGAGCTGCAGTAAACAGTCTAGTGCAAATGTCCTTATGACTAAAGAATTTTTTTTCTTCTGAGTAGATGCCCAGTAATGGGATGGCAGGATCAAATGGGAGGTCTAATTTGAGTTCTTTGAGGTTTCTCCGTACTTCCTCCCAAAAAGGTTGTATTAGTTTGCAGTCCCAGCAGCAGTGTAAAGTGTTCCCTTCTCTCCACATCCACACCAGCATCTGCAGCTTTGATACTTTGTAATGTGGGCCATTCTCACAGGGGTTGGGGGAAATCTCAGTCATAGTTTTTTTTGTTTGTTTCTTTGTTTTTTTTTTATTGTTGGGGATTCATTGAGGGTACAAGAAACCATGTTACACTGGTTGCATTTGTTGGGTAAAGTCCCTCTCAGTCATAGTTTTGAATTGCATTTCTCTGATGATTAGGGATGATGAGCATTTTTTCATATGTTTGCTAGCCATTCATCTATCTTCTTTAGAGAAGGTTCTAGTCATATCTCTTGCCCAGTGATATATGGAATTGATGGGTAGGATGGTGTTATTTTTAAAGTTTGGCTATGGCTATGTAATTTATTCATAGTATTGAAATTATGTGAAGCTAGTACATGCGTTTTGTTTTGTTTTTTTTTTTTAATAGGGTATGGCTTACAATGAAACACATATGTCTCCCATTCAAGTACACCATCCTCTATCCTATTTCATTCCTCAGAAATAACTTTAATAGTTTCTGTTTGGGGTTGTTTAGGTAACTATATAACTCTCTGTGATGAACTTGGGTTTCTAATTTTTCATTTATCTTGCCTCATATTTTAAAAAATAACAGCTTATTTTTACTATCCACATCTCTACACTTCACTCTTCTCTTAATATTTGAAAGTTATATGATACATGATTATCAACCTTCTTTGTTATGATCATACATTTCAATTTTATACATAAACTTCTCATTTCTGTTGCATCAATTACACATGTTATTTGACCCTCCATTTCATAAATCTTTCAGCTTTACCATTTCTCTTACATTTAAAATATTTAAATTCTGCCCTATAACTATGGTTTAATCTTCCTTGATTGATTACTCCTAGATTGATTCCAAACATTGAAAAAAAACAAATTTGTAGCAAAATCGACACAATCAAAACAATGTTAACCTTATTTATTGTTGAACTAAGTAACATGAGCGGAAAAGGTAGTAGCTGTTCCACCTCTCCAAAGGAACCACCTACCATCTGTGCACATCACTTCTGTCTACATGTTACTGGCCAGAACCTAGTACTATGGTCATAATCAACTACAAGAAAGGTTGAGAATTGAAGCTTTTATTCAAAAAAGTCATCAGCATAGTTAACAGGAATTTGAGAACGAGCTCTCCGTATGTGAGCAAGGTGTATAAACTGGCGAATTTTACTTCTTGAGTGATGAAGTTGTCAGACAGTGGTTTCCCACAAAGGCCAGTATGAGGAGGGGTTAACTCTAGCCTGTGGATATCTACTTTAGAGCAATGTCCACATTAACTCATTCAGTCCTCTGAGTTCTTGAGAGAAGAGAACTTCTTTTTCATCTGGGCAAAATGTGAGACTTCCAGTTACTCTGCATCCATAGGAAGAAGGTGCTGTCTTGCAGCTGTTAAGTAGGCATTAAAGATTTTGCTTTTTGTCTTCCAACCCACTCCTGCTTTCTGAAGCTGATGATCCTGATGTTAGGCCTTTTTTTTTTTTTTTGAGACAGAGTCTCATTGTGTCACCCTTGGTAGAGTGCTGTGGTGTCACAGTTCACAGCAACCTCAAACTCTTGTGCTTAAGCGATTCTCTTGCCTCAGTCTCCCAAGGACCTGGGACTATAGGTGCCCACCACAACGCCCAGCTATTTTATTGTTTTAATTGCTGTTGTAATTGTTGTTTGCCAGGCCCAGGCCTGGTTCAAACCCACCACCTTCAGTGTATGTGGCCAGTGTATGTGGCTGGTGCCCTTCCAACTGAGCTACGGGCATGACCCTGATATTAGGCCTTGGATTTAGCCTCCTCTTAAATATGCTATGGGCTAAAGTTTGTTCCACTCAATATTATCCATTAAAACATCCATCCATTCCCTTTAATCAAAACCTTGTTCCTAACTGGTCTGACAGACCTCACTGAATATCCCAGCCTTCTGATTTACCTTCCTGTCACATGTTCAGTCTACTGTCCTTTCTCACTGTCATTTCAATGGGCTTTAAGAAAGAGCAGGACCCAGTGCATCTGTTCAGGCTTCATGCAAAACCTTTAAACCATTTCAGAAGGAGAAGTAATAATCCCATTCAACCTTAACATTTTTCACATGAGAATGCAAAAACCCAGAGACTGATGGGTGATCTGGAACCCAGCCAACCGGTTTTATCAAAATTGGAATTAAAAAGCAGGAGTGGTGCATATGTGAAGGGTCAGGAGAAATCTTCTAAATACGGATCAAAATTGTTTTCACATAGTAAATGAGAAAATATCATGAATGTTACATTAATCAGGTGGATAAAAATATCTCCGATTGTATGGGAAGCCCGCACACAGTACTCCAAGCTTGAATCATTGTACACAGTTATGACTCAATAAAAAATAATTAAAAAAAATATCAGATTCTGGTAATGATTACAAAACTGTGTTACTAAAAATTATTGAACTGCAAATTTTAAATGATGAATGTTAATAGTGTGGGAATTATGCCTTAATAGAAGTAGTGAAAAAAAAAACAAACAAAATTATCTTTATACCAATTAGTCACATATTGGGTGAAATTTCCTGAAAGCCTTCAATAACTTATAGGAAACTCAAATATGTTTCCTCAATAAGAGAGCATGATATATTAGGATGAGCTTACAAGGTGTAGGAAGTGGCAGTCAGAGATAAGACCAGAGCTGAAATGTTCAGGCCATTTTTTTTGAAATGGGAGAGGGACCTGCTTGGACAGTGAAAAACTGGCATCTGTGCCCAGAGGCAGTTAGAGACCCCTTTTATGGGGCCATAGTGGGTAGACAAATTTCACAGCTTGCCCAGAAGGTTAGGGTCCCTTGGTGTAAACGTTGGGAGTGGGGCTAAGCAGACACTTTGTGTCTTTGTCTTAGGAGAAGAAAAGGAGGATGAGCAGTTAGAAGGGTTCATGTGTGGCTGTGTAAGGCCCCTCAACATTCCCAAATCTTGTTAAAATGGATGATGAGGGGTAGCGCCTGTGGCTCAAAGGAGTAGGGCTCCGGCCCCATATGCCGGAGGTGGTGGGTTCAAGCCTAGCCCCGGCCAAAAACTGCAATAAATAAATAAATAAATAAATAAATAATAAAATAAAATAAAATAAAATGGATGATGAGGATGAAGATCTTTCTTCTGAAAGTGCTACTGGCTGAATAGGGTCATAGTTATCCTCAGTGGTATGAATCAGGTGTTGGTAAGGCTGTGTGGGTTTGGGGTACATAGGATAGGGTTTGGGGGAGTAGTAGGAATGGGTTGTAATTGTGGCTGACATCTTTTTAACCTTGTCTTGAATAAATGAAGACAGAAATTGGATTAGACCAGGGGCAATGGTTAATAGAAGGATTGCAGTGAGGGGGCTCAAGAGGAGTAAGATCCAGCATCCCCATGGAGTATTGAAACAGGACCCCTCATTTTGAGAGCTTAGCTGGGCAGCTTGTTCTTGGAACCAAGTAATGCGCTCTTAGTCCAGACCACACTTATTGGTGTATAAACAGCTGGTGTCCTGTAGAAAGTGCAAAGATCACTTTCCCCTGCTGTGAGTAGATTTAAGCCTCTAAGATGATTAGAAGAAGGATAACGGGAAAGTAATAAAAGGAAAAGCAAAATAACTTTATCTTCCAGAGAAATGAGAAACTGTGGGGTACAAAGTGCCATTTTAGTGATGGCCATAAGTGAGGAAAAATAGAGGTCTGTAAAATTTATGAAGACTAGAGGACATGGGTCTGGTATTTATTAGCATTAACTTACCTACCTGTGCTACTGTTTAAGTCACATAAGACCATCCCGGTGTGATCAAGTTGAACCCATTTTCAAGTCAGAAATGTCAGTGAAGTTGAAAGCCATTCCCATGGGTCTATGGTTATGGAGGATGTTGATTTAGGGACCATGGTTCCAGAAGGTGAATATAATGTCCTATTTTAAGAATATAATCACTTTAAAGTGGGAGATTAGATGTTTTCTTCTAGTGCCTTTCTCTTTTGTTGAGAAGACATGCTTCCAGGGTTCTAGAAGAAGATGCCTCTTGGGGCATTTTATTTTAGTAACTCAGAATCATAGTAGTGGCCAGAAGGCCATTCTGTAGAAAGGTGTATTCTTCTTGCTTGGGTCTTTTGAGTAACAATTTCTGGAGAAGTTGCAAAATGGCAGCCCCTATTTTTTTTTTTTTTAAGTAAACTTATTTCAGGTTAATGCAAAGGTAGAAACAACCAGGTCAAAACATTTGATTTTGTTAAGTACAGTCCCTCTTGTGGTTATGTCCACCACACCAAAAGTATGCCATAAACCCTCACCCCTATGCATATTCAGTGAAAGCACCCCAATATTTCCCCTCTCCCTTTCCCTTCTTTCCCCTCCCTCCAACTTGAATTGAAATGGATTTTCAACCATGTCAGCATGCATCATATTGTCTAATGTATTCATATTAATGTTGTGGAGATTGAATAATTGCTTTTTAATTCTTTTTTTTCTTTTGAGACAGAGTCTATAGTGTCGTGGCATCACAACTCACAGCAAGCTCAGACTCTTGAGCTTAAACAATTTCTTGCTTCAACTTCCCAGGTAGCTGGGACTATAGGTGTTCACCACAAAACTGACTACTTTTTGTTTTTGTTGCAGTTGTCATTGTTTTTTAGCAGGTCTGGGCTGTGTTCGAACCCATCGGCCCCAGTGTATATGACTGGTACCCTACCCACTGAATATGGGCACTGCCCAAGAAATATGAAACTATGAATTAGAATCATTTTTATTTTTGGTTTTGTTTTTGAGACAGGGCCTCACTATGTAGCCCTTGGTACACTGCCATGGCGTTACAGCTCACAGCAACCTCACTCTTGGGCTCAAACAATTCTCTTGCCTCAGCCACCCAAGTAGCTTGGACTACAGGCACCTGGAACAATGCCTGGCTAATTTTTTGTTGTTATCATTTTTGTTTAGCAGGCGCAGGCCAGGTATGAACCCACCAGCCCTGGTGTATGTGGCCGGCACCCTAACCACTGCACTACAGGCGCTGAGCCTTGCTTTTCAATTCTTGTGATCCTTTACTAAGAAGAATGTATTTCAATTCCATCCAGGATATTAGAAAATATGTTAATTCACTGTCTTTTTCTGGCTGAATATTATTCCATGGTGTGCATGTACCACAATTTGTTAATCCATTCCTGACTTGATGGTTATTTAGGTTGTTTCCACATATTGGCAATTGTAAATTGAGCTGCGATAAACATCCAATGCAAATGTCCTTAAGATAAAAGATTTTTTTTTTCTTTTGGGTAGATGCCTAATAGTGAAATTTCAGGGTCAATTGGGAGATCTAATTTGAGATCTTTGAAGATTCTCCATACTCCTTTCCAAAGAGGCTGTATTATTTTGCATTCCTACAAGCAATGTAAGAGTATTCCCTTCTCGACACATATGTGCAACCATGTGTAGCTTTGGGACTTTGTGATGTGGGCTACTCTTACCAGGGTTGGGTCATATCTCAAGGTGATTTTGATTTGTATTTCTCTGATGATTAGGGCTGATGAGCATTTTTTTCTTATGTTTGTTAGTATTTCGTCTTTGTTTCTTAGAGAAGGTTCTATTCACATTTTGCCCATGATCTATGGGATTGTTTGCTTTTTTTGTTGATTAATTTGAATTCTCTGTAGATTCTAGTTATCAAATCATAAAATAAAATATTGAATCATAAAATGCAAATATCTTTTTCCATTCTAAAGGCTGTCTATTTGCTTTGCTTCTTGTCCCCTTAGCTATACAGAAACTTTTCCACTTAATTAAGGCCCATTTATTTATTTTTGTTGTTTCAGTTGCCATGGAAGTCTTCTTCATAAAATCTTTCCCCAGGCTGATATCGTCAATTTTTTCCCCCACACTTTCTTTGAGGATTTTTATTGTTTCATGCCTTAGATTTAAATCTTTTATCCATCTTGAATTAATTTTTGTGAGTGGTGCTAGGTATGGGTCCAGTTTCAGTCTTTTACATGTGGTAATCCAGTTCTCTAGGTACCATTTATTGAATACGGATTCTTATCCTCAGTGCATGCTCTAGTTTGGTTTATGGAAGATCAAGTGGCTGTAAGATGTTAGCTTCTTCTTATGGTGTTCTAGTGAGTTCCAAATGTCTATGTCTCTATTTTTATGCCAATACTATGCTGTTTTGATTACTATGGACTTGTAATATAGCCTAAAGTCTGGTAAGGTGATGACCTTGGCTTTGTTTTTATTACCAACAATTACCTTGGCTGTACTGGGATTTTTTTCTGGTTTCATATGAAATGAAGAATTATTTTTTCAATTTCTTCAAAACATCTTATTAGAATTTTAATGGATGATTGCATTAAATCTGTGGATTGCTTTGGGAAGAATAGACATTTTAACAATGTCAATTCTTCCCAGCCATGATACTGGCATGTCTTCCATTTTTGATATCTTCTATTTCTTATATTAAGGTTTGATAATTTTATTTGTTGATTTCCTTCACCTCTTTAGGTACATTTATAGAGGTATATTCCTAGGCATTTAATTTTTTTGAAGTTACTGTGAAGGGGATTGTGCCCATGATTAGTTTCTCATCTTGACTGTTATTGGCATAAACAAAGGATACTGATGTGGCCATTTATTTTATGGCCTGGGACATTACTGCATTTTTTGATCACTTCTAGGGGTCTTGTGGTTGAGTCATTGGGGTTATCTGAGTTGAGATCACCTCATCAGCAAAGAGCAAGAGTTCGTCCTCCTCTCCCTCCATTTGGAAGCCCTTCATTTCCTTGTCTCACCTGATTGTACTGGCTCGAACTTCCAGCACTATGTTGAATCGTAGTGGTGATAGAGGACTTCCTTGTCTGGTTCCAGTTCTAAGTGGAAATGCTTTCAGTTTTTTTTCCATTCAGTATGATATTATCTGTGGGTTTGTCATAGATGTTTTAAATCAGTTTAAGAAATATGCCACGTATGCCTATATTCCTAAGTATTCTTGTTAGAAAAAGGTGCTGAATATTACCAAATGCTTTTCTGCCTCTATTGAAAGGATCGTATGGTCTTTGTTTGTACATCATTTTTAAGTAAGTTTAATCCCAGGTATGCAATGTTGTCTTTATATACACAAATCCATAAATGTAATTGACCATATCAACAGACATAACAATTATTGAAAAAATTTCTGCTTTTAGGACTGCTGTCAGTTCAGTGTTCTCTCTTTCTCTATCCTTTCTATGGGCAGATGGAAGTTGGCAGGGTGGAGGGAAGTCCTCTGTGGGATAGAGGGAATTCCACATCAGGACAGAAGGAAGACAGCACTGGGGAGGAATGTTGGCAAAGGGCATTGGGCAAGGTGGCTGCCAGGCCTGTAAGCTTGCCTTGCCTGGCCCTAGCCTGCTCTAGCTCATACCCATGCTGCTGCGGACTAGGGTGCATGCATGGTTTCCCTAGCCACTGCCATGGGAGTTTTCAGGTCTGCAAGCTCATGGTTTGCATCTTGTGCCCACAGCCCTTCCTGCACTGGGGGAGGATCATGTAGGTATTGGGCAGGGGAGGAAGCCATGAGATGTCCATGAATTGGTGGGATGGGGGAGAGTAGATGGTAATCATGCTTGGGGCAGATTAGGAAGTGGAGGAGTAGTAGAAGCTAGAGGAATCTCTGCAGGAGGGGAGATAAAGAGGAAGACTAGAGATGATGGGGCAGGGGGCTGTTGAAACAATGAGTGAAAGTGGAGGGAGAAAAAAGCCTGAAGATAGGACATTTGACACCATCTGCCATTTATCTTTTGAGGAAATTAAGTTTTTAAGACATTAAAATTAAAGGTCATGTTTTCTAACGTGTATTGAGGATGAAGAAGACACCCCTGTGTTGTCTCTGTTCAGGGGGATGGAAGGGCCATCTGCCATGTCCAGATGTCTTTCCCCTACCTGGGTGGAAATGAAGGCATCTCTTGTTTCACAAGAACCAAGACATGGAGAAGCAAAAATATGAAAAAAGAAATAAAGGTCAAACATCCTTATTCAGACACCCCTATGTTTTTCTCAGAAAACTTGAGGTGCCTAGGGATCTTCAAAACCTAAATAATGGTCTAGTATTGGAATTGAAATAAAAAATTAAAAGACAACATGATTTGAAGTCCCCCGGGCTCCAGAAGAGACCGCAGGACTAGGACAAAACCCTCTAATTAGGTGTGAACAATCCCACAGACAAAGAAGAGGAAGAAACAAGGGGGATGTGAGGACATAGCAGCAAGGAGCAAGACCAAGAGGGATCACAGGGAAGTTCTGTGTGAAGCTATTTCAGGATTATACTCACCCTTAAATGGTAGTTGGGGTGAAATCCTCTAGGATTCTCCCACTTGTGGGTCAGCAGAATAAGGTCTGGGCAAAACTGGACTAGGTTCCAAGAAAACTGAGATGACTAGGGAGGCCAACAGCCAACTGCTGTCACCTGCTAGTCCTGGTATTCCTGTACCATATGAAAAGTGTAAGGGGTGGCACCCAGAGACAAGACTAGAGGTAAGATGTTTAGGTCAGGTTTGGTGACGCAACAGGGTCATACAAAGGTGGCATCTGTGTCCAGGGGGATCAGACCCGTTTTATCTGCGGCCACAGAAAATGGGAAAATTTTACTGGTTGCTCTAAAGTTTATGGTCCTTTGTCATAAACTTTCATGGCGTGGCTATTCAGATCCTTTGTGTCTTTGTATTAGCAGGAGAGGAGAAAGAGGAGGAGAAATGTGTTCATATGTTGTTCCATTTAGGCCCCCCAACAGAGCAACCTTGGTTTGACCTTGAGAAATGGTCAGTCACATGACAGATGTTGCATTTAATTTATTCTAAAGGATATGTTTTTACATCATTCAAGTAGAGATGTATCTTAACACTGACACCATGAAAACACTGTAGCTCAGAAGGTAGTCATAAGGTTGTTACTCTCATGCGTACATACATGACATTGGTGTAAAAATTTCCCATTGTCATCTTCTGGTGATATTGTCCACAGCAGACTTACACGTGATGTAGGTAGGTTAGGAAGATAACCTAATCTAAAGTCTTCTAGGACACTCAGAGTAAATGTAGCACCAACAACACTTCTAATTAGCAGAGATGGTATCAACCTGGAAAAAAATCATAGACAAGATGAATTGAAAATGATTCAAAACTGTAGTTTCAATGGCATTAAATTTACAGCACCTTAGTATCATCACATGTAATCATGGGAGTGATGAAAGGTAAAAATTTTATTCCTGTAATTACTATAACTTGGGAGGCTGAGGAGAAAGGATCACTTTGAGGCTTCAACAAGCTGTAAAAAAGAAACAAACAAAAAAAACACATCACTGCAGTCTGGGTGACAGAATAAGACTCCGTCTCAAATATACAACAACATAAAAATCCATATGTATATGTATTCTGAAGAGTTAACTTCTTATATATAATTATGAGGGAAAAAGTTTAAGTGATAAGAAGTATTTGTGTCATAGTTTGTCAGTATTTTTATGTTTTGCGATGGCAACAAGCTAGGAGTAAAGTGCTTTTGCAAGGAGGTGGACAGCAGGGTCCAGGCAAGCAGTGGGCAGGGGGCCGGCTGTACAGGACGGCTGTCCTCTGATAGGACACACACGTTCACCCATCTACTTCTGTGTGTCTTCTTTTTTTTTTATATTCTCATGCAAACCTCATGCTCTTCCTGTGTTTATCAGACTGTGACATGTGTTTTAACTTCATTCTTTGTATTACATGGGTCCTTTTATGTATGTAGGAAGAAAGTTACCTACATTTCTTATGGTGGATTATTCAAAA
>CAUYRH010030959.1:0-28701 GCA_963574655.1 Perodicticus potto
AAGCTGAATAATAGGCTCGGTGCCTGTGACTTAAGCAGCTAAGGTGCCAGCCACATCCACCTGAGCTGGTGGGTTTGAATCCAGCCTGGGCCCACCAAACAACAATGATGGCTACAACAAAAAATAGCCGGGCGTTGTGGCGGGCGCCTGTAGTCCCAGCTACTTGGGAGGTGGAGGCAAGAGACTCGCTTCAGCCCAGGTGTTGGAGGTTGCTGTGAGCTGTGATGCCACAGCACTCTACCCAGGGTGACAGCTTGAGGCTCTGTCTCAAAAAAAAAAAAAAAAAAAGTTGAATAATATTCTGCGTCCCGTAGCTCACTGGGTAGGGCGCAGGCCACACACACCCAGGGTGGTGGATTCAAACCCAGCCCGGGCCAGCTAAAAACAACAATGGCAACTGCAACAAAAAAACAGCCAGGTGTGGCGGGCGCCTGTAGTCCCAGCTACTTGGGAGGCTGAGGCAAGAGAATCCCTTAAGCCCAAGAGTTGGAGGTTGCTGTGAGCTGTGACTCCACGGCACTCTACCGAGGGTGACATAGTGAGACTCTCTCAAAAAAAGAACAAAAAGTTGAATAATAATCAAAGACAATAAAAGACACAGACTCCTACAGAATCAGATAACCCCGGGAGAGTCCTCTGGACAACACTTAGTCCTTTAGAAATATATAGACATATGTATTTTGCCCAAAGTCTCACAATTTTCCTGGGCAGGTCACATGCCCTGGAACAGTTAACCATAGGGGCTGAGCTCTGTGAGGGGACCAGCTGGAAGAGGTGGCCCTCCCCATGCCCAACATTCTGTCCAGAAGGCAGAAGCAGAGCTGTAGACAGCCCATCTGAGAATCTTGGGGTCTTTCCCAGAGAATGTGAAATTGTTGTCACAGGGATGCCACCTCTTATGTCCCCACGTTGTCTACTATGAGAATGTCCCCACGTTGTCTACTATGGGAGTTTCCCCCGAAGTCTGTATCTAAATGTCTTCCCTGAATTTCCTGTTTCCCACATTTCTTGTCTTGATTGCAGGAACAAAACCTGTTTTTAAGCAGTTTGTGTTCACCCTTGTATTTCCAATGTTTCATCTGGATCAGTTTCCTGCTTACTTAGCAATTACTGAAGCCTCCGTGCAGCTGATTGTATAGCGTTCATTTGCTTGACAAGCGCTGACAAGCACAGCCGGGCTCTGTATTCTCTGCATTTGTGGCTGGATATTCAGCTCTTAAAAATCATGGACAAAATCCCTGCCTCACTGATTCTTCCACTCAAGAAAACAGACAGCAAACAAATATGTAAATAATGTTATTCCCAATAGTGACAAGTGCTAAGAAGAAAGAAGTGAGGTGATTGGGATGAAGGGGTAAGGGTGGGTTAGGGTGGGGTGGTTAGGTGAGCCCTCGATGGGGAGGGAAGCGGCCCTACAGAGACCTCAGGTCTGAGCACCCCCAGTAGTGGGTCCAGGGGTACCACCCGAGGTGGGATGAGCTTGTCCAAACACAGCTGCCCCAACAACAACCAAACATTCGCCATACTAAGTCCTGCCATCTTTTGTGTTCTGCCAAATGTACAAGCCATCGAGTTACACAGTCTTGTCGTTTTGTGGTTATAAAAGTTTATTGGTCAAGATGGTAGAATGGGACAGGTTGGATCTAAGTTTTCTGGCTTGATGCATGACCTTGACGTGCCTAGACAGAGGTGGCTGATCTGAGTGGCAGCTGCAGAGGGCCCCCCGAGGCCAGCCCCATCAGGTTGCTGCTGGGTGCAAACCTGCAGTAATAAGAGCAGACTCAAAAACAAAACGAAGCAGCCTGTGAGTGACTTTCAGACTCAAAAGCAACACAGAGCAGCCTGTGGGTGACTTTCCCACCAACCGCGCCCAGGTCGCTCCCACAAGCCCTCACTCCAAGTTCTGCTGGTCTCCAGGGGGCTTCACAGCCAATGCAACCTGCAGTTCCAGACAAGCTCACCCTGACCCTAAAATCAGTCCCCATTGTTGTTGAAGACTGTGACCACACTTTCTGCTTGGGGCACAAAGAGGGAAGCCCAGTTCTAAGTGTTGTAGTCCAAAAAGCCAAGGTGAAATGTGGAAGGCTTGCAGCCCCCTTGGAGAGCTCATGATGGGAGGAGGCACAGGCCCTCCCTGCTCCCTGTCCCTTTCAGGCTTTCTGGGATGCAGGGTGAGGTTGGGCGCTGGGGACTGCAGGGACAACCTTCAGAGAAACTGATCCCTGTGGCTGAAGACTCTAAAAGGCATTTGAAAGGCACAGCAAGAGGCCCTCTTCTCTGCATGGGGGTCTTCAGTAATGAGCCACTATCAGCACCTTCAAACTGGCATATGATGGATACAGCTACTGCATCAATACAGGTGGCCTCTGCTCCTTAGTAACACTTGGTGGCGTAACCCCGATCCCTCTGGCGTGAGGGCATATGCACCCCTCTTGGGTGTGGGACACAACTACGACAGGGACTCTACCTAATTAATGCAAACATTGTAAATGAGTTGTTTGTGCCCTCATGGATGGGGGCCAATAAATATTGTTTTAAATTCCTAAAGCAAAGGAGTTTTTTTTTTATTATTAAATCATAGCTGTGTACATTAGTGCAATCGTGGGGTACAATGTGCTGGTTTCATATACAATCTGAAACATTTTCATCAAACTGATTAACATTGCCTTCATGGCATTTTCATAGTTATTGTATGAAGACATTTGTATTCTGCATTTGGTAAGTTTCATCTGTAGCAAAAGGAGATATTTAAACATGTTAAGACAACAAAGAATACAAATAATTTTTACTTCTAAAGTGTATACTATTATGTACTGCTTGAAATTATATTTCCATGTACATTTATGCTTTTAAAAATAGGTTTTCGGCTCGGTGCCTGTGGCTCAGTGGGCTAAGGCGCCAGCTATGTACACCTGAGCTGGCGGGTTCGAATCCAGCCCGGGGCCGCCGAACAACGATGACAGCTGCAACCAAAAAATGGCCGGGCATTGTGGTGGGCACCTGTAGTCCCAGCTACTTGGGAGGCGGAGGCAGGAGACTCACTTGAGCCCAGGAATTGGCAGTTGCTGTGAGCTGTGATGCTACGGCACTCTCTCCAGGGTGACAGCTTGAGGCTCTGTCTCAAAAAAAATAAATAAATAAAATAAAAAAATGAAAAAATAAAAATAGGTTTTGTAATCTCTCTCTGGCTTTAGTCAAACCCAAACTTGCAGAATCTGAGGTGAAGCTAAAAGGCAGAGGGAGAAAGCAGTCCAGTTTTTCCAGGGCACAGAGGGACCAAGAACTTAGGGTAATAGGAAACAAGGATAGCAGATGTTTTGTGAGATTGTTGTGGGAATGCAATAAATTATTTCATGTAAAGCATTGCACATAATGTCTGACCCATAGTAAGTGCCAAATCATGGTTGATCTTACTATTGTTAAAATTATAATACTATTAATGTAAATAATAATAATACATTGATGGAAGTAGGAAAGTACCTTTAGACATTAACCCACATTAAAATAATACATTTGTATACATCCATTTATTCACTTAGGAAATAACTGCTTCAACATATTGTAGCCTGCACAGTAGAAAGCTCTGAAGCCATTAAAAATGGTTTTGAAAGATGTTGTTTTATTGCCACTGAATGATATAAAATGAAAACACTGTGTTGCAATATTTCAATATGATGCCAGTTCTTGTTCACATATGAAGCATGTAATAAGTGAGTGCCAATAAATATTTACAGAATGGATGGATGACTAATTGGCTATACGTACACACACATACACACACACACACCAAGTATGAAAAGATTGAGCTGTTTCCATTTTCTTACCTTATAAATCTGCATTTTCTATATAATTTTTTTTTTTGAGACAGAGTCTCACTATGTTGCCCTCGGTAGAGTGCCGTGGGGTCACAGCTCACAGCAACCTCACTCTTGGGCTTAAGCAATTCTCTTGCCTCAGCCTCCCAAGCAGCTGGGACTACAGGCGTCCACCACACCGCCCAGCTATTTTTTTGTTGTTGCAGTTGTCATTGTTGTTTTAGCAGGCCCAGCCAGGTTCAAACCGGACAGCCCCACTATATGTGGCTGGCACCCTAACCACTGAGCTATGGGCACCAAGCCATCTATAATATTTTTATTACTTCTATGGTACGAAGTAAACAAAAAGAGGGAAAAAAACAACAGAAAGTTATTTAGAGATACCTCGGAAACTCTCAAATGTCATTCCTATTATGACTTCTCATTTCTTCATGAAGTTTATCCTGACAGGAAATGTCTAGCAGTACAGCAGGGCAGCTCTGTGCTAATGACTGCCAGGAAGCTTCGCCCTGCCCAGTGGTCCCAGGGATACCTTTGAGAATTGCTGACCTTGTGCCTGGGAGAAAATAACCAGGCTTCGAAGGGTTGACCTTAAAACCTACCCTGAGGGTGAACCAGTACACACACCAGGATGAGGTGGAGAATGGAAACACAGGTGTCCTCTCAGCCACAGGACAGGCGACCTGCCACCGATATCTCTGGAGTGATGTAAGATGGGACAGAGGACCGCAGAAACTGCCCTGTTGCCTGGTAAATGATCTTTTCTGCACCTCATTTATCTATTTAGGCAAATCTGTTCCTAATTTAAAGTTAAGGACGTTCTTTAAAAAATTAAACATGAGACAAAGGATTCCCTTTCTGAGATTCACCAAAAAGCTTGGTCTAAGTAATGTTATGATTATGTTCACAAATGACAGCTATCCCTAAGCCTTGTTTACTGAAAACAGTCAATGTTTTTATAACGAACTATTACATTCATCTTTTGAGAATTTGCGTTTGTTTTTTGGTGGTTGTTCTTTTCATGGCATTAAAATTCAGGGCATTTTGAAAAAGAATCTGGTACCCCAATATCGGTGCCACTCTGAACTAAAAAGGAGGCATGAGCTTAAAAAACTTTTTTTTTTGAAAAAGAAAGGAATTATCAGTTGCGTTAACAGGCGGATAAGAAAAGGAAGGCAACGTTTCTAAGAACTCTGCCTTCCGAATCCTTCATCCTGTCTCCCCTCCGCCCCAGCCTGCTCCTGCCAGATAGGAAATCTATTTTGAATGTGAATCAGAGCTGAGTCTCATTACTGACCAATTTTCCATAATTTTCAAATAATATTTCATCTTTTTAATTTTCTTGAAATGTAATATGGCTGCAAGACCACATTGACTAGCTTGAAATTTTTCAAAGGAAGAGGTAGAGGAACAAGCATAGGAAATAAATGGATTTTCAAAAATGAAATTGAATTGGAGGCAAAAATAATGGAAGTGGCTTAGCACAGGAGAAAAGCCAGGAACCAGTAAGCCCTAAGAGACTTTTATCACAACTTGTGGAAATGGAAAAGTTAAAGGGCAGACAGGAGGACGAACAGTAGAGTCGCCCCATCACCCAAACCCTCTGCCTAGCCAGTGGGGGGTCCCCAGTCGTGCCTTGTGTGTTCTCTCCCTGAGTCCTACAGCAATTCTACCCCCGGTTATTGTTGTTACTGAGCCCCTTTTACAGATGAGGGATGGAGAGAACCCTTATTTTTGCCAGAAGGAAAATCCCAAGTAGAAAAACAGGACAGATCTTGCTTTGCTGGGCGGCAGATCTTGGGGTCACCTGCTCAACAGCACCCATCAGGCATGGCTTGGACACTTGTACTGAGAGCGATTTAGATGTACTCATGGCTTGCCACCCACCTGGGCCCTGGAGATGCCCTGTCCGGTCAAGGCTGTGGTGTGTGTTGAGTGAAGCCGGGTGGGGGTAGCTGAGCACATTCCAGTTCCCAGGTAAAAGCTCTAACACACCTCAGCTTGATAGGACTTGCATCTCAGGATATCAGAGCCATGAAGACTCAGTGCGATTCTTTGTCTCATTGAGAAAACACAGACCCTCCTTCCAGCTCCCACCAGCCAATGCCTGGCCATTCCTGCCTTCCAGGGCAGCCACTTTTCCTGTGTAGGGCCAATGGTTGAGGCAGAAAACGTCTGCCCTGGATTCAGACAAACCAAAAAAGAATGGAAGAATCTGAGGTGGCGGTGGCATGCCCTTTCTTCAACTCATGACGGCCAGCGAGCAGGCATGGGACATCTGCCTTCATTCAGCCCAGGAGCAAGTGGGCTAGCATAGGAAACTTCTTTTTCCCACAGGCGGAAAGTCTTTGGGCCTTACAGAGCAGCCAGAATAGCAGTGGCTCCAAATTAAACACTGATGACGATTACTTAGGAAGTCAAGGCGCCTGCTGGTTTAATCATAGTTATTCAAAACAATTGGGCATCTCAAGGCCTTCAGGCAAGAAAGCCTTATTTAACTCATCTTCCACACACTGCCCCACCCCAGAGTCCCCCTTCCAGCCTTGCACTGGGCCCTGGAGACAGGGTGGGCTAGGATCTTACTCTCCCCAGAACCCACAGCTGCATCTTGCCTCCCACAGCAGGATTCAATACATCCTCACGATGCCCACTGCCTTCCAAGTAGTTAGTGGTCCATCCAGGCCCATCCTGTGTGATCATTAAGGCCATTAACCCAGCCTTGGGCCACTGCTTCCTTCCCTCACACACACAAGACAACTGAGGAAGGGATGATCTGGAGGGTCATCTCATACAGGTGCAGAGACAAAAGTTCTCTTAAATCCCATGTGGTGGGCACAGGGAAATATTCCTTCAGCACGTGCACCTGCTTGGTTGAGTCAGGCTGCAGGATTAAGAGACAGAAGAGACAAAACCCCTGCTCCCTCGTCATCCTTTGCCTAGAACAAGTGTTTTTCAACATTTTTTATCTCACAGCACACTTGAACCTGTAGTTAAACTCCCGCAGCACACTTAAATTAGGTTGATAAAAAAAAAAAAAAGTAAAAGAAGTATGCTTACTGTGCTTTGAACTTCTTTCAAAAATAAGGTGATGATCTTTAAAAATCTTTACAGCACACCTAAAATGCTCTCATGGTACACTGGTTGACAATCACTGGTCTAGAAGGAGCAAGCTCGCAGAGCTATGAGGGGGTTTTCCAGTAGAGGGAAGACGGCAGGGTTGACCCAGGGGACAAGGGAGTGGAGAGTCTTTGCAACAACTCCGCTAAGTGACACCCCAGGAGCCTATGCCAGTGGGAGAAGGTAGTGAAGACAGGACAGGGGTGAGTAGGACGCCCTTCTTAGAGGTCAGAGTACAGGTATGTCAGGAGTGAGTGGGAGAGTCATCCTGAAGGATGGAGGCTTAAGTTCCAGGAGTGGAGATGGGTTTTAGGGTTTGCAGGGTGGTATCCCCCTGGGTGGTGATCCATCCCCGCTCCATCCAACCTCCATAACCAGCCACCATTCCCTGCTGGAACACTAAAGAGCCCACGAGCCCCCACGGGAGAGAGAACAATACCACGGCTGCCCTGGGGCCGGCCCCGAGTCACCTGGAGGCTCACAGTTCATCACGGCTCATCACTGTATTTTTTCTGGCTCTGCTAATTTCTTTATAGGGCTCTCCTACAAAGATTCTTCTCTAAGTAACCTGTTCTGATTTTCCCTTCACTCAGCCTTTGGATTACCTTAAGGATGTTCATTCCTTTTTTGGGCAAAACAATTACTGTGCAAACAGGCTCATTTTCTCTTGCCAGTTACCTTGAAGTTATCATTTCCACTTAAATAGAATCTGAGCTAAAAATAGGCGTGCCGAAGTGGGTTCCACCTGTCTCATCTTGCTTCCCGACACCTGTGGTCCTATCCTTTTCAAAGCAAAATAAAGCTATGTGCACCACGCAAATACCCGCTGGCAAATGCAGGCAACTTTAGGGGAATGGACTTCGGATTACAGACACTTTCATCTTTCCTGTGTCCCCTTCATTTTTCAGAAAGCCAGAGAACAGAAGCTGCAGAAATGCCAAACTACTTTTTTGGCTACGGCTCTGAAGAGAGAAGGCTCTGAAAACTGGTCGGCCTATCACATAAAGACGTGGGCTGGATGTGCTGCCTTTTTAAATGTCAAGGTTTTGTTGAAGAGGCATTGAGTCGGAACGGAAAGGTCAAAGCTGACAGACCAAACTCATACTCAGAAAAGCGGCTCCTGGTTCTTTCCTTCCCACCACTTCCCCTCCCAAATAGAAAGTTGCTAGCGTCACCAGCTTTCTGCACAGCAATTAATGGCTTATGAGCACAAACCAAAAAGTAAAAAATAAACCAGATTAAGAAAGGGCTCTGTCATGATGTGATTTTTGGTCTTCAGGATATATACCCAATAAAGGAATTAAAGGATCGAATGGCAGATCTATTTTTAGATCTCTAAGTATTCTCCAAATATCTTTCCAAAAGGAATGTATTAGTTTGCATTCCCACCAACAGTGCAGAAGTGTTCCCCTTTCTCCACATCCATGCCAACATCTCTGGTTTGGGATTTTGTTATGTGGGCTAATCTTACTGGAGTTAGATGATATCTCAAAGTAGTTTTGATTTGCATTTCTCTGATCATTAAGGATGGTGAGCATTTTTTCATGTGTCTGTAGGCTGTGCGCCTTTCTTCTTTAGAGAAGTTTCTCTTCAAGTCCTTTTCCCACCCTGAGATGGGATCACTTGCCCTTTTGTTGCCAATACGATTGAGTTCTCTGTAAAAATGGGAGGATATTTGAACTCCACTCACTTGTCTGTATGGAGTATATTGAGAGCTGTTCTTATGGGGCAGGGGACTCCCATCCACTTGGCCATGGCTTTCATACCTTTTGTTTGTATAGTTGGGGTCGCAGCTCATGTCAGTAGGGTTGATGTGCGTTCTTCAACCTTGTCTCTTGGCTCAGATCTACACCATTGGCTTTCTTGCTAACCTTCTGTCCTTTAACTCTCCTTCTGGATGGGAGCCTCTGTGGAAAGCTGGATCCAGTCAGCCATCTTGCCTCCCAGTGGACATTTTAAAACCTTTCGTCACTGTGGAAGTTGGAATTTGATCAAAAATTTCTGAGTGAGTTTACTTTTGTGGTGGAGGATTGCTCTGGTCATTATGGAGGATAGATCTGAGAATATCCTGGAGAGCTGGTTTAGTTGTGGCAAATTTCTTCAACATGTAAATGTCATTAAAGTATTTAATTTCTCTATCATAAATAAAACTCAGTTTAGCTGGATACAGGATCCTGGGTTGAATATTATTTTATTTTAGGAGAGTAAAGATTGATGACTACCTTTCCATAGCTTGAACGGTTTTAGCAGAGAGATCTGCAGTCATATAATATTCTTCCGTTTGTAGGTTATGGTTTTCTTCCATCTGGTTGCTTGCAGAATTTTTTCCTTCCTTTTAACATTGGCAAAGTTAATTATAATGTGTTTAGGAGATGTTTTATTTGGGTTAAATCATGTTGAGGTTCTGAAACTGTCTGCTATCTGAATTTCAGAATCTCTTGGCATGTCTGGGAAATTCTCTTTGATTATCTCATGGAGTGGCTCTTTCATAGCCACTTTGTCATCTTCAGGAATTCTTATATGGTGAATATTAGTTTTCTTCAAGTTATCTCAGAGCTCTCTGAGCGAATGATCATTTTTGCTCTCCACTTCTTTTCCTCTTTGAGCATTTGGGAGCATTTGAAAGCTTTGTCTTGAATGTCAGAAATGTTTTCTTCTGCCTGTTCCATTCTGTGACTGAGGGATTCTACTGTATTTCTCAGATCTTTGAGAGCTGCAATTTCTTGACTCAATGTGTCAAAATCTTTGGTCATTTTGTCTTTGAATTCATTGACTACTTGAGACAACTTTTGAAATGCTCCTTGAATTTCTAATTCCAGCTTTACCTCTATTTTATTAATCTTATTTGCAATCCAAATTCTGAATTCAATTTCTGACATCTCAGCCATTTGTTTATGAATGGGATCTTCAGTTGTGTTTGCCATGTCATTCCTTGGGGGAGTTGATCTACTCTGGTTATTCATGTTACTGGAGATTTTTCACTGATTCTACCCCATGATTCTTTTACACTGTTTGGCTAGAGGAGCAGATAAGGTTCAGTTGGGTTGGGGGCTCCTGGAGTAGGGATTAACCAGCCCTTTGCCCAAGAGCTGGGACTGGTGTCTGTACCTTTTCCCCTGGAGCTTTGCAAAGAACCCACATAGTCCTATGGCCTGAGACACTGGGGACATGCCTGGTGTGGTGGGGCTAAGTGGTTCTGTCTTAGTTTCAGATGGTCTCTGTCCTACCCTAGTGAATCAGTTACTCTGGGTTGAAGTCTCAGCTGTGGAGAAATACCAGCAATTAATTCACCCTGCCCTTCAAGGGCAACAACTGGAAAAGGAAAATCAAACCTTCCCACAACCACACACTCAGGGTACCACTTTGGATAGTCCTTGAGTGAGTGGAGCAGTTCAAGTGGTCCAAATCAATTGTCCCAGTCAGCACCAGTCTCATATGGGAGAGTCAAAATGTCTTTAGCAGTTATACTTTGAATGGGATCTTTCTTTTATGAGCAGTAGGTCTCATGAGTGGCCTTAAAATATTCAGTAAGCCAGCTGGCCTCCTGTAACTCAATGGTTAGGGCATCAGCCACATCCACCAGGGCTGGTGGGTTTGAACCTGACCCAGGCCTGCTAAATAATAACAACAACAAGAACAACAACAAGAACAACAAATAGTTGGGCATTGTGTTGGGTGCCTGTAATCCCAGCTACTAGGGAGGCTGAGGCAAGAGAATTGCTTGAGCCCAAGAGTTTGAGGTTGCTGTGAGCTATGGTGCCACAGCACTCTACTGAGGGCAAAGTGAGACTCTGTGTCAATTAAAAAAAAATTTAGTAAGCCATGCCATAACAGATGTGCTGTCATCCAGGTTTTGTTTTCCTGGTTATAGAGCACAGGCAGAATTGATTTAGCATAAATCTTAAAGACCCTAGGATTTTTGGAGTGGCAAAGGAACACTGGCTTCAACTTAAAGTCACGGATGCATTAGCCTCTAGCAAGAGAGTCAGCCTGTACTTTGAAGCTTTGAAACCATTTATTGACTTGTCTTCCCTGGTATGAAAGTCCTAGGTGGACTTCCCATAGAAGGCTGTTTTGTCTGTACTGAAAATCTGTTGTTTAGTGTGGCCATCTTTATCAATTATCTTAGAAAAATCTCTGGATAACTTGCTGAAGCTTCTATATCAGCACTTGTTGCTTCACTTTGCACTTTTATGTGATGGAAATGGCTTCTTTTCTCAAACCTTATGAAACAACTTCTGCTAGCTTACAACTTTGCTTCTTCAACTTCCTCAATTCTCTCAGCCTTCAAAGAACTAAAGAGAGTTAGGGTCTTGCTCTGGATTAGGCTTTGGCTTAAGGAAATGTGGCTGGTTTGGTCTTCTATCCACACACCTAAAACTTTCTCCATGTCAACATCATTTATGTGTTCATTGGAGCAGTACATTTACTTTACCTGTTTAAAAATATTCACATTAATATGGGGTATATATAATTAGGTCACATAGTTTGCTTTTGTAGAGTTAACATACGAGTTGTAGATGTTACCTTCTCCTAGAAAGAGTGCGGTATACTCATGCAATGTATCTGTTGGGTGAGACTTACCTATCTACTTCCTCTCCCCCCTACTTGAATTTTGTTGAATTTTTTCTTTCATGTGAGCATGTAGATATTAATCTACCAGTTCCAATTTAGTACTGAGTACACGTGGTGTTTGTTTTTCTAGTCTTATGATACTTTGCTTAGAAGAATGATTTCCAGTTCCATCTATGTTGTTACAAAAGATATGAAATATCCCTCTTTTTTAATGGCTGAATAATATTCCATGGTATACATATACCACAATTTATTAAGCCATTCATGTATTGAAGGTCAATTATGTTGGTTCCACATCTTTGTGAGTGTGAATTGTGCTACTATAAACATTCAAGTGTCAATGTCTTTATAATAAAACTTTTTTTTTCTTTTGGGTAAATACCTAGTAGTGGAACTGCAGGATCAAATGGTAGGTCTATCTTTAGTTCTTTGTGGAATCTCCATGCTACTTTCCATAGAGATTGTAGTAGTTTGCAGTCCCACCAACAGTGTATAATTGTTCCTTTCTCTCTGCATCCATACCAACATCTGTTGCTTTTGGGACCTTATCATGTGGATCATTCTCACTGGGGTTAAGTGATATATCAATGTAGCATTGACTTGCATTCCTCTGGTGATTAGGCATAATGAACATATTTTCATATATTTCTTATCCATTAGTCTATTGTCATAAGAAAAGCTTCTGTTCATGTCTCCTGACCAGTTTTTAAGGGGGTTGTTTGATCTTTCCTTGTTGTTGATTTGCTTGATTTCTTTGTAAATTATGGTTATGAGCCCAATTTAACAAAGTGTGTGAAGGATCTCTATAAAGAGAACTATAAAACACTGAGAAAAAAAACTGCAAAGAATATTAAGAAATGGAAAAACATTAATCATGGCTCAGAATATCAACATTGTTAAAATGTCTATACTACCAGAGTGATCTACAGATGATATACAATCCCCGTTAAATGCCCACATCATATTTTGCAGGTCTTGAAATAATAGTGCTATTGTTTGTGTGGAATCAGAAAAAAACACAAATAGGCAAGACAATTCTATGAAATAAGAACAAATCTGGAGACATCACTTCACCCTACTTCAGTCTATACTATTAGTCTATAGTGATCAAAATAGCATGGTATGGGCATAAACATGGAGACATAGACCTATGGAATAGGACAGATAATCTAGGCATGAAACCAGCTTCATATCACCATCACCATCTTTGTCTTTGACAAAGTAAACAAAAGCATATACTGGGGGAAACAATCCCTATTCAATAAATGGTGCTAGGAGAACTGGTTAGCTACATGTGAAAAACTGAGATAGGACCAGCACCTCTTACTAATCATAGAAATCAATTCATGATAGATAAAGGATTTAAAGCTAAGACACAAAACTATAAAATTCTAGAAGAAAATGTGGGAAATGATATTGGCCTAGGGAAAGAATTTATGAAGACCCCAAAGGCAAATGCAGCAACAACAGACATGAATAAATGGGACCTGATCAATTTAAAAAGTCTCTGCACAGCTAAGGACATAATCAGTAAAGCAAAGATAGAATCCCCAGAATGGGAGAAGATTTTTTTCATGTTGCAGACCTGAACTTTTCCTTTGCATTCACACCTTGGCTAACTGGGCATAAAAGGCCTGGCTTTTTTTACTATCTTGGCTTTTGACACGGCTTTCTCAATAAGTTTAATCATTTATAGTGTTTTATTTAAGTGAAAGGCATTTGACCATTGCAGGGCTCTTAATTGGCCTAATTTCAATATTATTGTACCTCGGGGACTAGGGAGACCCAAGGAGAGGGAGAGAAACAGGATTGGTTAGTTGGTCTAACAATCAGAATACACACATTTATTAAGTTCGCTGTCTTGTATGCATCGAGTTTGTGGTGCCTCTAAACAAGTACAATAGTAACATCAAAGATCATTGATCACAAATTACCTTAACAAACCAAATAATAATGAAAAGTTTGAAATATTGCAAGAATTACCAACATGTGATACACAAAGTGAGCACATGCTGTTGGAAAAATGGTGCCAATAGTCTTGCCTGATGCAGGGTTACTGCAAACCTTCAATTTGTAAGAAGCACAGTATCTGTGAAGTACAATAAAGCAGTGTGTACTAAAACATGGTAAGTCTGTATTTACCTTTCTGTGCTCGACTTATTTCACTTAACATAATGTCTTCCAGATTTATTTGTGATGCAACAAATGGCAGAAATTTCTTCTTTTTAAAGGTTCAGTAGTATTTCATTTTGTATTTATATCACGATTTCTTTTCATCCATTGATGGACACCTTGGTTGATCTGATATCTTGGCTATTGTAAATAGCAATGGGAGTGCAGATACTTCTGTGATGTATGGATTTAATTTTCTCTGGATATGTACCCTGCAGTGGGATTGCTGAATCACATGATAATTCTATTTTTAACTTTTCAAAGAACCTCTGTACTTTTTTCTATACTGGCTGTACTAATTCTCATTCCCATTAGTGGTACAGAACCTCCATACTGGCTGTACTAATTCACTTTCCATTAGTTTTCCTTTCTCCACATCCTCACCAATACTAATTTTTTTGGTCCTGTTATTAACAGTAATTCTAGCATATGTGAGGTGACATCCCACTGTGGTCTTAATTTGCATTTCTCTGATGATGAACATCATAATATTGAGCATTTTCATATGTTTGTTGGTCATATGTCTTCTTTTGAAAAATGTCTATTCACATCCTTTGCTCATTCTATAATTGAGTCATTTGTTTTCTTACTGTTGAGTTGAATACTTTATATACTAACTCCTTGGATATTAATTTCTTGTCAAGTATATGGTTTGCAAATATTTTCTCATACACGAACATTTTTATAACTTTAATTTCACAAAAATTTGAGGTATTAAAAAAGGCACTATTATTGAACAGGTACACTAATTTTACTGCCATCTCAGAAATATTGAATGAAAGACTTTAAGTATTAACTTAAATGTTAATTTCTTAAGTGTTAAATAGTGGCAGTAACAGTGGCAATAATCATTATAATAACAACCATTTAGTACCTGCAATTACTTTGCATTATACATTGAATTAGGGACTTCACTGAGATGATTTTATTTAACCCCTCATACAACCCTGTGAGGTCAATATGATTGTATGAGGAGGGAACTGCAATTTAGAGATGTAAGCACTTTGTAAGGATCTTATGACTGGTTAGGTGTCTAAGCTGGGTGTTGAGGCAAAATCTGACCCCAAACCTGTGTTCTGCAACAGTTTATTTTTATCTCCCTCATTGTTTAATTCTATTTTGTTTTTATTGCTAGCTACTTTAAGCACTTTATACATTTATTTATAAATTTTATTTCCTCTTATAGAATTATCTGGGCCTTGCCAGTTCATTTATCAGAATATCAATGATCTTTCTTACCAATTTGTATGATCTTTTATGTACTATAGATGAGTAGTACCCTGTGCAAATAATAGCTATTGAAAATATTGGTGTGTACACCAACACAAGAGAAAAACGCAAGTGGGGTGGGGTAGGAGAGCAAGGGAAAAGGGGAGAGGGAAGGGGACCATAAGGTCTCATCTAAGGGGCACAATGTAAGCGTACACAGCACACCCCCTGGGTGAAGGGCTCCACTACAACTTGAACTTTACCTTAGAAACACAAACAATGTAATCTAATCATTTATACCCTCATATTAATCTGAAATAACAACAGAAAGTAAACATATTCATTTCCTAAACCAAAGGGGGGGAGAAAGAAAATATTGGTGTTTATTCCATCTTTTAGATTGTTTTTATTATAAACATCAAGTTCTTACATTATTATTTTTTCTTTATATAACTTCTTCGAATTAATTTACCAGAGAGGTTGTACCAATTTACATTTCCACCAACAGTATATAGCATTTCTTTTTCACAATATCCATATCAACATGTATTGTTTTTTGGCTTATTGATAATGGCCATTCTGACAGGGGTAAGGTTGGATCTCATTGTGGTTTTAATTGCATTTCCCTGATGATTAGTGGTGTTGGCTGTTTTCATGTTTATTGACTATGAAAAATCTGTTGATGTCTTTTGCTCAGTTTTTGCTGATGTCATTTGTTTTCTTCTTGCTGATTTGAGTTCTTTGTAGATTTTGGATATTAGCCCTTTGCTGAATATCTAGTTTGATAACATTTTCTCCCATTGTGTAGATTGCCTATTTGCTCTGTTTGTTACTTCCTCCACTGTGAAGAAGATTTTTAGTTAAATTAAGTCCCATTTATTTATTTTTGTTTTTGGCAGGTTTGTGGTTGGAATCTTAGTAAAAAATTCTTTGCCTATATCAATGTCCAGAAGAGTTTTTTCAATGTTTCTTCTAGAATTGTTATGGTTTCAGGTCTTACATTTAAATCTTTGATCCATCTTGAGTTGATTTTTGAATATGATGAGAGATAGTTATCCAGTTTCATTCTTCTGCATGTGGGTAACTAGTTTTCCTAGAACTACTTATCAAATAGGGCATCCTTTCTTCAGTGTATATTTTCGTCTGCTTTATTGAAAATCAATTGGGTGTAGCTATATGGTTTTATTTCTGGGTTCTCTGTTCTGTTCCAGTGATCTATGTGTTCACCTTTGTACCAGTACCATGATGTTTTGGTTACTATAGCCTTGTAATATAATTTGAAGTCAGGTAATTATGATGTCTGTAGATTTACTCTTTTTGCTTAGGATTGTCTTAGCTATTTGGGCTCTGTTTTGATTTCATATAAAATTTAGAATTGCATTTGATTGTTCTTTGAAGAATAATAACATCAGTTATTTTGATGAGAATTGCATTGAATTCGTAAATTACTTTGTGCAATATGGACTTTTAACTATGTTGATTCTGTCAATCCATGAACATGGATGGTTTTCAATTTGTGTCATCTATAGCTTCTTTCATCAGCGATTTGTAGTTCTCCCTGTAAGGATCTTTTGCTTCTTTGGGTAAGTATATTCCTGGGTATTTTGTTTTCTTTGCAGCCATTGTAAACGGTATTGCGTTCTTGACTTAACTCTCAGCTTGACTATTATTAGTAGATAGAAATGCAACTGATTTGTACAAATTAATTTTGTAAACTGAGACTTCACTGAATTTATCAATCTAGGAGTCTTTTGGAGGAATCTTTTCTAGATATCTAAGATTCTATAATCAACAAATAGGAATAATTTGACCTCTTCTTTTCTGATTTGGATGCCTTTTATTTCTTTCTTATACCTGAATGCTCTGGCTAGGATGTCCAGTACTATGCTGAATAGAACTGGTGACAGTGTGCACCCTTGTCTTGTTCTAGTTCTTAGGAAAAAGGTTTTCAATTTCTCTGCATTAGTAGTATGTTGTCTATGGGTTTGTCAGACATGGACTTTATTATTTTGAGAGATGTTTCTTCTGTACTTAGTTTATGGAAGGTTTTTATAATGAAGGGGTACAGGATTTTGCTGAAAGCATAATTGATGTAAACATGTTTTTTATCTTTAATTCTACTTATAAGGTGAATCACAGTTATTTATTTGCATATTTTGGTTTTTTTGATTTGCATATTTTAAAACTTCCTTGTACCCCTGGGATGAGACCCACTTCATCATGTGAATTATCTTTTTAATGTGCTGTTGAAGTTAGTTTGTTAGTATTTTGTTGAGGATTATTGCTTCTATGTTCATGTGGGATATTGATATGTAGTTTTCTTTTCTTTTTTTTATTATTAAATCATAGCTGTGTACATTAGTGTAATCAAGGGGTACAATGTGCTGGTTTCACATACAATCTGAAATATTTTCCTCAAACTATTTTACATAGCCTTCATGGCATTTTCCTAGTTATTTTATGAAGACATTTGTATTTATAAAAATGAATTTAGTAAGTTTTGCCTGTACCCTTCTAAGATGCACCATAGGTGTGGCCCCACCAATTACCCTCCCTCCACCCCAACCTCCCTCCTCCCTTACCCCTTTCCCCATATTCTTGTGCTATAGATGAGTTATAGCCTTCATGAAAGGTATAAATTAGCTTTATAGTAGGGCTTTCTTTCTTTTTCTTTTCTTTTTTGTTGTTGTGCCTTTTCCTGGCTTTCATAGTGTGATGTTGGCTTTACAGAATGAGTTAGGAAGGATTCCCTCCTTCTTGATATATGGCATTGGTAGGATAGGAGCCAGTTCTTTGTAGGTCTGTTAGATATCGGCTGTGAATCCATTTGGTCCAGGGCTTTCTATTTTTGGGAATTTTTTTTTTTTATACTATTTCAATCTCACTACTCATTACCGGTCTGTTTAAGATTTCTATTTATTCTTGACTTGAGTTTGGGTGGTTCAGTGTTTCCAAAAATTTATCCATTTCATCCTCTAGATTTGCTAATTTGTGTGCATGGAGGTTTTCATAGTAGCCACAGATGATATTTTGTATTTCTGTTGTATCCATTGTAATGTTTTTTTTTTTTCAGTTCTGAGTGAACTAATTTGGGTTCCTTCTTTTCTACTTCTGGTTAATGTTGCTGATGGTTTATTGGTTTTGTTTATCTTTTCTTTTGTTGATCCTTTGTATGTGTGTGTGTGTGTATATATATATATATATATATATATATACACACACACACATATACACACATATACATACACACACACACACACACACACACTCTTAGTTTCCATTTTGTTTAGTTCTGCTCTAAGCTTTGTTGTTTCTTTTTTTCTGCTAGCTTTGGGTTTGCTATTTTCTTCTTTTTCTAGTTCCTTGGAGCATGAAATAAGGTTGTTAATTTATAATCTTTCTGTCTTTTTTGATGAAGGGATTTAAGATTGCAAAATTCCCTGTTATCTCTGCTTTTATTCTATTTGAGAGATTTTGGAAGCTCATGCCATTTTTGTGGTTCAATTTGAAAAATATTTTGATTTTCATAATCATTTACATATTGACCCAAGAATTGTTCAACAGCAGGTTGTTTAATTTCCATGTATTTGTATAGTTTTGAAAGTTCCCCTGAAATTGATTTCTAGCTTTAGTCCACTGTGGTCTGAGACAAGACATGGTATCATTTAAATTTTTAAAAATTTGCTGAGACTTGTTTTGTGGCCACCCATATGTTCCTATCTTGGAACATATCCATGTGCTGATGAGAAGAATGCATATTCTACCGTTTGGGGGTACAATGTTTTGTAAATACCTGTTGGTTCCATTTGTTCTAGAGTCCTTTGTTTATTTTTTGCCTCAATAATCTCTCCAGTTCTGTCAACAGAGTGCGGAAGTCCCTGGCTTTTATGATATTGCTGTTTATTTCTTCCCCTACTTCCCTGTAGTAGAATTTGTTTTATGGATCTGGGAGCTCCTATTTTAGGTGAACATATGTTTAGGGTTATTATATATTCTTGTTGAATTTTTTTCTTTATTATTATATAATAACTATCATCTTTATTTTTAAGCATTGTTGATTTCAAGTACATTTTATTTAATATGAAAATTGCTGCTTCTGCTGGCTTTTGGATTCCATTTATGGGAAATAATATTTTACATTCCTTTACCTTGAGTCTATGCAAATCTTTGAGGGTTAAATGGATTTTTGGGGGCAGAAGATATTTGAGTTGTGTTTCTTAACATCGATTCAGCTGATCTATATCTTTTACATAGACCATTAAGACTTTATACTGATGTTAGTATTGATATTAAAGACATTGTTCTGTTCATCTGTTCATTCTGTTCATCATATGTTAGTATTGATATTCAAGATACTGGTGTGACGATCGTGTGTCAGGTCCACTAGTGGTGTGTGTATGGTCCACAGCAGCTTAAGTAATATCCTGCACAGCCCCCCTAACAGCAGTGGTGTGCGGAACCTGCCCACGGGATATGCGAGAGTGTCTTGCTTCCTTGTTCCCACTTTGTCTCAGCAACAGCAATGGGGGGATGGCAGCAACAGATCTGACCCCTGGGTAGACTCAGCCCTTTGGAACTGGGACCTCAGAATGGTGCCAGCCACAGTGTTCAAGGTTCATAAGCCAGTGGAGTCCCTCTGCGCCTTCTCTCTGAACAGTGTGCACTTAGCTCTTGTGTCAGTACACTCATCACTTTAGATTCTCTCCATGAGAGTGACTTGTGCAGGCTGCTTGTTTACCATCTTGCTCCTCCCTCCCGCTGATGAATCTACTTTTTGGAATAGTTCATAAATCTTTAAACCTTACAGCTGGAAACCAAATAATTTACACAGCCATGTCATGTGCAGAGATTTTTAAGCAGTGACTCTTCACTCCTCAAGGTTGATGACGATGATGATGAAGTTAATGTTTACTGAGATTTATCAAGGATCACATACTGTGCTGACAGATTTACAGGAAATATGTCATAGCCTTTGCAATAACCTGATGAAACAATCCCAACTATCTCCATTTCCAAACAAGGAAAATTAAGCATAGAGAGGTTAAATGACAGCCACCAAGTGGATGAGGTGACTGGCTGTCAGATTACCTGACTTCAAAGTTTGTATATTTAATGATTATTCTCTATTGCTGGGAAAATATTAAGGACCCCCTAGCAAAGTTGCCTGAAGAAATATAATTGCTATTTTGCAGTATGTTCTAACCAGATGAACTGCTCAGTTAAATTTCATATAAGGCAATGGTTATTCACATTTGTGGCCAGCACAAAGCAGCATTGGAAACCCCCCTTTATGCAGGATATTGGGCCAAGTTCACTTCTCCACTAGACTACTGAGAAAATGCCTGGTGCCTTCATGAGGCAGCAAACATGGCCAGAAGTGGGAAGGAGGCTGACCCCTCAGCAGGAGCTCTGTCATCCAAATGTTTGGCTTCACTACTATTATCGGTCATATAATGTCATTTTGTGAATGAAAAACTTGAGACTAGGAGGGAAAGATTTATGCAATGTTTTTGTTGGAGACAAGACAACAATGTTTTGGGTTTAAAGATGTTTTCATAAAACATAAATGGAATGTAAGATAAAAGGTCTCAAGACCTCCCTTAGGAAAGCTACTCTGGAAACTCAGTAAAAACTAGAACATCAATCAATCTAGATAATTTCATTAGAGATTAAAATGCTTTCTATTTTGGGGTCCATTCTAAAACTGATTCTAATAGAGAAGAGATATATCACAGGTAAAAAAGTATTGATTTCTCAGAAAGGTAACTTCTTTGTTTCTCGCCTTTTGAGAAAATGTGTGTTCTGTCAGCAGCTATGAGGACAGATCTGGGTGCTGATCAAGACTCTGAAGTGAGGCTTGAGAAAATACAGAACTGAGGTAAGAAGTTCCAGGAAACAGTAAAAGCCTGTCACGATGTTCTGTGGTATTTCAAATGTTTAGAAAAGGTGAACTCGAGGTGAATATGAAAAAGGTAGAAGTTCAGTTTAGTCTGAGAATCAGAAAACTCTAAAAAGCAAAAAGTAGATTTTTGCTTTCAGCATTATATAAAGATAGATTTTTGCTTTCATTAAAAAAGAGAAAACATCAATCAAGTTGGGTTTAGGGTGCACTTTGGATAAAAGCTACGTCCATTGTAATGGCTCTGAAGGCCTTTCGTCACCTGGCTTCTCTGGCTGTGCTGCCTGCCACTCTCCCTCACTCACAGTGTTCTTGTCACACTGGCCTTCATTACTTTCCTTCCACACTTGCTTTGACCCAAGGAACTTTTGCATTTGCCATTCCCTCTGACCTTCCTAGTGCCCTGTGTTCTACGGGTTAGAAAGCCTTTGCTAGCCCACCGTCATCAGCCCCTGTGCCTCCATAACCCCTCCATGCCATGTGCTCATTTGTGGCTCTCTTCTCCTTTGGGACATGCTGAAAGATTATACTGCCTGACACCGGCAGCTGGGAAGGACTCAGGGACAAGTTCTGACCAATAGGACATAGACAGAAATGATGTGATGGTGCAGTCTCTTTAGCCTTGGTGCTGTCCAGCCATGACAACAACATGAGCAGACCCCCATGATGTGAGGTATACAGAGGTGTGAGTAAGAACAAAATAAACCCAACCCAACTTTGTCAAGACAGGTTGAGGTGTTTAAGGTTGTGTCTTATTGCAACATAACTACTTCTATCTACAACACCTTCCGATTTTATTTTCTTCATGCCACTTGTTTCTCTTTGAAATTATCTCATTTATTTATTATTATTCTGCTTCCTAATGCGGGGGCGCATTTCCAGGTACATTAGTAGGTACACAATACACTAAAGAATTAACTTTGCATGTACTTTGTGGATCCTCATCAATCTCAAACAGTCTTTGAAAAGTCTTTCAGAATAGCTGTTAAATCATCTGCTGACTGCTTTGGCATGAATCTGATGAATAAGGAGATGTCCACAAATGGTCCCTGCTGAGTTAGGCTGAATGCCCACTGTCTCAAAGCTCTCCCTGCACATTCATGTCTCCTTACAGAGAGAAAGCTGGCTAACTTACAGCTGGAAACTATAAACTGAGTAGAACCAGTTAAGACCGATGAAGGTCTCCCCCAAATATGCACTCTAGAAAAGAAAAGGGGGTATCTTTCCAGAGCCTACATAAATTATGTTCTCTACCATTGGTTGTTTATGTACGTCATCCTGCTCAGCTGGAAAGAAGTCAGTCAAATGATATATACAAACAAAGTTTATGCTTTTCTATTATCCTAAGGATCAAACCTACCACTGCCTATGCAATTTCCCTTTTTATTTGGAGTCCTCAGAAGTTTTGTTCTGCTCTGGCCTCTCTTGGCTCCTCAGTGCTCTGGCTTCATGGCTCAAGAATGTGTGGGCTTCATGGGCTCACTGACTTCTGGCTCTGCTCTCCCACTGCCACTTCTGAACACCCCAATTGGCTCAGCTACTGAGGCTTGGAAGTGAATTCTGAGCAAGAATGAATGATTAGCATTTGTAGCCCTCCCAAGATGGCAGTACTTCACACCTGCTACACTACACACATCCTCCTTACACCCTAGAATTACCCTTGTCTCCTGCTAGGGACTAGGAGAAACTGTATCATTACTTTCAAGTTTTCCTTTGCTTATGCTTTTCCTTTTTACCTTTCGTTGACTGGCTAATTCCTAGTTATCTTTTAAGACTTGACTCAGATGTTATATCCTAAGAAAGTCTTTTATTGGGGTTAAGGACCCTTCCTTTGTGGCCCACACAGCACCCCAGAAGTACTTTGATTATCTATCATAGAGTTACTGAGGTAATCCAGTTACTTATTTCTCCAACTGGACAATAAGTTCTTTGAAGGCAGGGAATTTGTCTTCTTTATCTTTTCACTTCCCTTGATTGGCACATATTGGTAATTCTATTAATGTCTGATAGAGTAGCTCCTCTCCTGTGCAATTCGACATTTCAATCTATTGATTCATTAAAAATTTGGTGAAATCTACACCATACCTGATTATTAGGATCAGTTTTTAATTCAGTTCAATTCTATTCTACAAGGCATTTATCAGATCCCAATTTTGTATCAGATGTTAGGTCAGGTATGAGAGTTAAGACTAGAATGCAGGCTCTGAATGTGTAAGGTGCTCTGTCTGTTTGATTTATTGATGCATTTCAACACTTTAAACTAGTGTCTGGCATTCAGTAGGCACTAAATCAATATTTTTTGAATTAATGAAAGTATAAACAAATGAAAAGACAAAATCTTTAGCACTCATAGGAATCATTTTGTTTTGCTTTTTTAAAAAAAGCTGTTCCATGCATTTCTTACTCATGTTTTTTTTAACCCTAACTATCTCTTTCTTTTTTCTATGCCATAGTTACTCTGAAGTTTTGGGGTTTCTTAGCTTCATAGGCTTTGCAATTTTTTTATTCTGCCAAGTAGATTTCATATGATTGGAAGAAAGGGCTCAGTAATACAGACTGGCAAATTCAGTAGTTAGGCTTCTTTCCAGTGCCATGCCAGATGTACTGAGTAAATGTTATCCTCCAAACATTCATGTACACGTAGAACCTGTGAATGGAGCTTTATTTGAAAATACAGTCTTTGTAGATGCAATCAAGCTGAGGTCATATTGGATTAGGATGGACTCCAAATCTAATATGACTGGTATCTTCACAAGAAGAGGGACAGTTGGCCACCCCTCCCCCCCACGCAGAGAGAAGTCCATGTATAGGTGGAGACAGTGTTGTTTCAATTTGCATTTCCATGATGATTAGTGATGTTGAGCATTTTTCACACATCTGTGGGTCATTTTGTGTGTCTTCTTTTGGGAAACGTCTTTTCACGTTCTTTGCTTGCCCATTTTTTAATAGAATTATTTATTTTTTTGCTAGCGAGTTGTCTTATTTTTGTTTGTGCTAATATATTAAAATACCTACAAATGAATAATTTATAAAGAACAGAAATTTATTTTCACATGTTTCTGGAGGATGAAAATTCTAAAGTCAAAGTGCCAGCAGATTCAGTATCTGGTGAAGGCTCTTGCTCTGCTTCCATGATGGCACCTGTTACTGTGTCTTTATATGGTAGAAGATCATGAAAGGGACTAGAATACTCCCCTCAATATCTTGTATAAGGAAGGGCATTAATCCCATTCATGAGAGTGAAGTGCTCAGTAGTTAATCACTTCCCCAAAGCCTCACTTCTTGATATTATTCCATTGGGTGATATCATCCCATCAAGTTCCAACATATTAATTTTGAGGATGCACATATGTTTGAACTATAGCATTAGTTATTTGAGTTCTTTATATATTCTGAATATTAAACCTTTATCATATATATACTTGCAAATATTTTCTCCTGTTCTATAGGTTTTCTCTTCACTCTTTGATTATTTTGCTGTTCAGAGGCTTTATAATTTGGACCAATTCTGTTTGTCTATTTTTGCTTCTGTTGCTTGTACTTTTGGAGGCACATCTAGAGAAAAATTTGCCCAGCCAATCAAGATTTTTCCTATGTTTACCTTTAGTAGTTTTATAATTTCAGGTTTAATTTTTAAGTCTTTAGTAGATTTTGATTTGATATTTATTTATGATGTGAGATGAGGGTCTATTCTATTTCTTCTGCATTTATGGGTAACCAGTTTTCCAAGCCCCATTTATTGAAAAGTCTATCCTTTTCTCATTGTGTGTTTTTGATACCTTTGTTGAAGATTGACTTACCATAAATGCACGAATTCACTTCTGGGCTCTCTATCCTGTTCTAGTGGTCTATATTTTATGTCAGTTTGTATGCTAGCTCCATGCTCTTTTGATTACTTTAAGGGGTTGTGCTACCTTCCTTTTGTACCTAATTTGTTAAGGTTTTTTTTTCATAAAAAAGTTGAATTTTGTTGAATACTTTGTTTGGCCTCTACTGAGATGAATGTATAATTTTTATCATTCATTCTGTTAATGTGGTATATCAGACTGATTTATTTTCATATGATGAATCATTCTTGCATCCCAGTGATAAATTCTGCTTGATCCTTTTAATGTGCTACTGAATTTGGTTAGCTAGTGTTTTGTAGAGGATTTTTTCATCTATGTTCATCAGAGATACTGGCGTGTAATTTTCTTTTCTTCAGTGTCCTCATTTGGCTTTGATTTCAGTGTAATGCTGGCCTCGTAAAATTAGTATGGAACTCTTTCCTCTTCTTCAATTGTTTGGAAGAATTTGAGAAGGAATGTCATTAATTGTTCATTAAATATTTGGTAGAATTCACCAGTGAAGCCATAAGCTGCTGGGCTTTTCTTCTTTGGGAGGTTTTTGATTATTGATTCAACCTTCTTACTCATTTTTGGTTTGTTTGGATTTCCTATTTATTTGTCATTCAGTCTTAGTAGTTTGGATATTTACAAGAATTTGCTCATTTTTTCTAGGTTATCCAATTCAGTGGTGTATAATTTCTCAAAGTCTCTCATGATTTTATGTATTTCTGTGGTTTCAACTGTGACTTCAATCTTCTCTTTTATTATATTTTTATTTGAATCTTCTCTCTTTTTTTTAGTAAGTCTAGCTAAAGGTTTGTCATTGTGTTTGTCACTTTAAAAGTCAACTCTTGGTTTTGTTAGTCTTTTCTATTATTTTTCTATGCTCTGTTTCACTTTTTTCTGTTGATTTGTATTATTTCCCTTCTTTTTCTTACTTCAAGGTCAGTTTATTATTCATTTTCTAGTTTATTGAGGCAAAAGGTTTCATTGTTTATTTGTGATCTTTCTTTTTTCTTTAAGTGTTTGTTGCTATAAACTTTCTTAAAATTGCTTTTGGTGCATTCCATAAATTTTGATATTGTGTTTCCATTTTTTGGTTGTCTGAAAGTTTTAAAAAATTTCCTTTGTGATTTCTTCTTGGACTCATTTGTTGTTCAGAAGTGTGTTGTTAAATTTCCATGTATTTATGAATTTTCCAATTTTACTTAAGTTTTTGATTTTTAGTTGTATACCATTGTGATCAGAAAAGATGCTTGATATGTTTCATTCGTCTTAAATTTGTTAAGACTTGTGGCCTACCATTTGATCTATCCTGGAGCATGTTACATGTACTATTGAAAAGATGTGTATTCTGCTGGTATAGCTTGAACATTCTGCATATGTCTGTTTGGCCTGTAGTGTTGTGGAAGTCTATTGAGTTTTTGTTTGGATAATACATCATTGCTGAAAGTGAGACACTGAAATCCCCTACTTTATTATGTTGCTGCCTATTTCTCCCTTTAGTTCTCTTAGTACTTACTTCATATATTTAGGTACTCTGATGTTGGGGGCATATATATTACAATTGTTATAACCACTCAGTGAATCGGACCCTTCACTGTTTTTATAATGATCTGCTTAGTCTCTTTTTACAGTTTTAAATTTATGTGTATTTTGTCTGATAAAATTGTAACTACACTTGCTTTTTTTTATTTACCTTTTGCCAGGAATACCTTTTCCCTCTCCACTACGTGTGTCCTTAAAGTAAAATGAGTCTTTTGTAGGCATATAATTGGAACTTAGTTTTTTTTTGTTTTTTTGTTTGTTTGTTTTTTATAGTTTTCAGATTATTTTTGGACTTCTTTTCAGAATATTAGGGGGTACATGTATTTTATGTCTTTTGATTGAA
Source organism: Perodicticus potto (assembly GCA_963574655.1). Lineage (NCBI taxonomy): Eukaryota > Metazoa > Chordata > Mammalia > Primates > Lorisidae > Perodicticus > Perodicticus potto. The sequence continues at coordinate 26,506 of CAUYRH010030959.1, forward strand.
TAATTTAATCAATTTACATTTAAAGTAATTATTGATAGATTAGAACTTACTTTGCTATTTTTGAAATTATTTTCTGACTGTTTTGAAATTCCTGTATTACTCTTGTGCTGTATTATTGTGATTTGATGACATTTTTGTAATGATAAGTTGTGATTTCTTTTTCTTTACCTTTTGTGTATCTACCAAAGACTTTCTTTTTTTTAAATAGTTATTATGAGGCTAACATTAGACAAGCAATAGTTAGAATGTTTTATTTTAAGCGGATACCAACTTAACTTTGGCCACATAAAAAAATCCACACTTTAAATTCTCCTCATCTAATATTTTCTGTTATTGATTTCACAATTTGCATTTTTATGTGTATACCTGTTAACAAATTATTATAACTATTCTTTAGTACTTTGGTCTTTAAACTTTTATACTAGAGTTAAAAGTGATGTATGTACTATACATTCTGGTTGGACTATATTCTTACCTTTACAGTAAGCTATATCCTTTCATGTTGTCATTTAGCATATTTTTATTTCAATTTGAAGAACTCCCTTTAGAATTTGTTGTGAGAGAAATCTAGGAAGGAAGTCCCACAGCTTTTATTTGCTAGGAAAGTCATTATCTCTTCTTCATTTCTGAAGGACAGCTTTGCCAGGTGTAATATTCTTGGTTGGCAGTTTTTCATCTTTAAGCACTTTGAATATATCATCTCACTCTTTCCTGGTTTACAAAGCTACTGCTGAGAAATATGTTGGCAGTTTTTTGAAGGTTCCTTGTGCGTGATAAATCACTTTTGCCACTTTCAAAATTCTTTATTTTTAAATTTTGAGAATTTTACTATAATGTGTTTAGGTGAAGGTCTCTTTATGTTTAATCTATTTTGAGATTTTTTGGGGCTTTATGAATCTGAATGTTCATTTCCTTACCCCAATTTTGGAATGTTTCTATTAATAATTCTTCAAATAGAAGAAAAAAAAATTGGTACACCAGGGAGTGAGATGAAATTGCTGTCCAACAGGCACGTCGGAAGACATCGAGGAGGACTATGGCAACTACGACAATGTCCTGAGCCAGTTTGGCAGCATACAGGTGTCATCATCTTCCTCCTCCCGCACCTTGTCTTGTCAGGATGCCAGAAGGCCCCAGAGGTCCCGCTGCAGCATAGAACGGTACATCCACGTTTTGGACACTAATTCTCTAGAATTGGACTTACGGTTTTCCAGAGAAGAGAAGAGGTTACTGTTGGAGAAGCAGGCTGGTGGAAACCCTTGGCATTGGTTTGTAGAAAATAATTTAATACTAAAAAGGGGTCCAGTGGATAAGTGAAGGGGCCTGTTTGCACGAGGACGACAGTTACTGCTCAAAGAAGGGCCACATTTATATTATGTGGATCCTGGCAACAAAGTCCTGAAAGGTGAAATTCTGTGGTCGCAAGAACTCCGACCAGAGGCCAAGAATTTTAAAACGTTCTTTATTTATATGCCTAACAGGACATATTACCTGATGGATCCATGTGGGAATGCTCACAAGTGGTGCCAAAAGATCCAAGAGGTTTGGACAAAGTGATACCAGAGCCACCCGGCTGCTGGCATGCAGTGATATGGCCTGTGGCCGGGCTGCCCTTTGCTGCCAGGGCACCTGCCCCAGTGTGGCTCAGCTGCCATCCCAGACTCTTCCAGACAACCTGCTAACCATCTCAAGGGGACCGCAGAAGGTGGAAACCTTGAAGCTTTTTTTTGGCAGCTTTTTTGTTTAAAAGAAAAGAAAAAAAAATACCAAAGAACAAAACTAATACCAAACAAGAATTTGGGGTTGCTTTGCTTGTTCTCTGCTTGCTTCCATGTGTCCTTATCTCCGTGGGGACCCAGCTGTGTGCAAGTCAGCCCAGTTCTCACCCAGACTAGTGGACAGACCTGATGTTACCAGCTTCTAGCATCAGTCAGAGGCATGGGCTCTGCCTTTTGGCACAGGGGACCTAGTATGTCTTGGTTTTTCCCCCCACCCCTACATGATCTCAGAACTATTCACCAGGGAGGGAGCTTCTGCAGTTTGACTGGGGTGGACACCAGCCCTGTGATGGAGGGTTCTTTTGCTTCTGTGCAGGTACCCCTTTTCTTTCATCCCTTGTTGATAACCCTTAGGTGTGTCTAGGCCCCTTGGGTCCCTCTCAGAATGGCTTTGGCAGCAGGATTTCTTTGGTCTCTG
>CAUYRH010030964.1:0-18447 GCA_963574655.1 Perodicticus potto
GAATGGAGAAGCATGAATCCTATGTACTCAATTTTGATATGAGGACAATTAATGACACGGTGGGGGTGAGGGAAGGGGAGAGCAGAGAGAGAAAGAATGAGGGAGGGGTGGGGAAAGGAAGAGCAGAGAGAGGGAAGGAGCAAGGGGGGGGTGGGGTCTTGATGTGTGCCACAGCTTTTGAGGGCAAAACACGATTGTAAGAGGGACTTTACCTAACAAATGCAATCAGTGTAACCTGGTTTCTTGTACTCTCCATGAATCCCCAACAATTAAAAAAAAAAAATACTTTGTGTCAGTTTTCATCAAAAGTAATCATAAATCGGCGGAGTTTGTAGCTCAGTGGGTAGGGCACTGGCCATATACACCGAGGCTGGCAGGTTTGAACCCGGCCCAGGCCAACTAAAACAACAACAACTGCAACAACAACCACCATCACAAATGGCCGGGCATTGTGGTGGACACCTGTCGTCCCAGCTGCTTGGGTAGCTGAGGCAGGAGAATCGCTTAAGCCCAAGAGTTTGAGGTTGCTGGAGCTGTGATGCCACGGCACTCTACCCAAGGTGACAACTTGAGACTTTGTCTCAAAATTTAAAAAAAAGTAATTATAAATCTCAGAAATCATTTGATGTTTTAGAACTAAGAGAGGAAGTGTTTAAATGTGTGCTAGTGTGATGAAATGGTATGTTTAAAACATGCATGCAAGGTAAAAAAAACATTAGATAAAAATACATGAGCTGCTTGGCGCCTGTAGCTCAAGCAGCTAAGACTCAAGCCACATACACCAGAGCTGGCGAGTTTGAATCCAGCTGGGGCCTGCTAAACAACAATGACAACTACAACCAAAAAATGGCTGGGCAGGGTGGCGTCTGTAGCTCAAAGGAGTAGGGCGCCGGCCCCATATGCCGAAGGTGGTGGGTTCAAACCCAGCCCCGACCAAAAAAAAAAAAAAAAAGGCCGGGCAGCCCCTGTGGCTCAGCAAGTAAGGCACCGGCCTCATATACTGAGGGTGGCGGGTTCAAACCCAGCGCCGGCCAAACTGCAAAACAAAAAGATAGCCAAGCGTTGTGGCAGGGGCCTGTAGTCCCAGCTACTGGGGAGGCTGAGGCAAGAGAATCGCCTAAGCTCAGGAGTTGGAGGTTGCTGTGTGACGCCACGGCACTCTACTAAGGGCGATAATGTGAAACTCTGTCTCTACAGAAAAAAAAAAAAAAAATAGCCAAGTGTTGTGGCAGGCGTCCCAGCTACTTGGGAGGTTGAGACAAGAGAATCGCTTAAGCCCAAGAATTTGAGGTTGCTGTGGGCTGTAAAACCATGGCACTCTACCGAGGACATAATAAGACTCTGTCTCCAAAAAAAAAAAAAAAAAAAAAAAGCCAGGCATTGTGGCGGATGCCTGTAGTCCCAGCTACTTGGGAGGCTGAGTGAGGCAATAGAATCCCTTAAGCCCAGGAGTTGGAGGTTGCTGTGAGCTGTGATGCCACAACACTCTACCCAGGGTGACAGCTTGAGGCTCTGTCTCAAAAAAAAAAAAAAAAAAATAGAAAAATCAGCCGGACATCTTGGTAAATACCTGTAGTCTCAGCTCATTGAGAAGCTGAGGCAGGAGGATCGTTTGAGCCCAGGAGTTTGAGGTTGCTATGAGCTAGGCTGATGCCATGGCATTCTAGCCTGGGCAACAGAGTGATACTCTGTCACAAAAAAAGAAATATCTGATTTATGAGAAGACCAGACTCTGCCATCCAATGATACAGCTTGTCTATCAGGTGGTATAAATATATAAAGGTCTCTGTATTAGTTTAAACCACAAACTGGGTGGTTAAAACAACAGAAATTTATTTTCTCACAGTACTGGAGGCTGGAAGTCCAAAATCAAGATAATGGAAGGGATGTGCTTCCTTCGAAGGCTCTGGGGAGACTCCTTTGCCCCTTCCTACTTCTGCTGTCCATGGGTGTTCCTTGGCTCTGCCTCCATTGTCACATGGACTTCTTTTGTCCCTCTCTGTTTTTGGGGAGTTTTTTTGTAGAGACAGAGTCTCACTTTATTGCCCTCCGTAGAGTGCCGTGGCGTCACACAGCTCACAGCAACCTCCAGTTCCTGGACTTAGGCAATGCTCTTGCCTCAGCCTCCCGAGTAGCTGGGACCACAGGCGCCCACCACAACGCCAGGCTATTTTTTTGTTGCAGTTTGGCTGGGGCCAGGTTAGACCCACCACCCTCGATATATAGGGCCAAGTGCCCTACCCACTAAGCCACAGGCGCCGCTCCCCTCTCTTCTTTCTTTTAATGAAACAGAGTCTCACTATGTTGCCCTCAATAGAGTGCCTTGGTGTCACAGCTCACAGCAACCTCAAACTCTTGGGCTTAAGCAATTCTCTTGCCTCAGCCTCCCAAGTAGCTGGGACTACATGTGCCCACCACAATGTCTGGCTGTTTTGTTGTTGTTGTCATTGTTATTTAGCAGGCTCCGGCTGGGTTCATTATCTTTATTTTATTTTATTATCTTTTTTTTTTTAATAGAGACAGAGTCTCACTTTATTGCCCTCAGTAGAGTGCCGTGGCATCTCAGCTTACCACAATCTCCAACTCCTGGGCTTAGGCAATTCTTTTGCCTCAGCATCCCAAGCAGCTGGGACTACAGGCACCTGCCACAATGCCCAACTATTTTTTGTTACAGTTTGGCCGGGAATTAGTGTCACCACCATCTAAATGGTGCAAAAATGCCAACTGTAGAATCAAACCATAGGGTTTACATTGATTCCATTTTGTTGTTGTTGTTGAAGTTTGGCCGGGGCGGGCTTGAACCCACCACCCTCGGCATATGGGGCCAGCGCCCTTCTCACTGAGCCACAGGCGCCACCCAAACCATAGGGTTTAATTACAATATTGCTCTAGTATGTCACCCAGACAAGATCCTGCATCATCCCTGTTTTTCTTTTTTTCTTTTTAGAGACAGAGTCTCATTTTGTTGCCCTTGTCACGGGTAGAGTGCCGTGACATCACAACTCACAGCAACCTCCAGCTCTTGGACTTAGCTGATTCTCTTGCCTCAGCTTCCCAAGTAGCAGGGACTACAGGCACCAGCCACAATGCCTGGCTATTTTTTTGTTGCAGTTTGGCCAGGGATGGATTCGAACCCGCCACCCTCGACAAATGGGGTCAACGTCCTACCCACTGAGCCACAGGCGCTGCCCTCCCCAGCCGGGTTCAAACCCATCAGTCCCGGTGCATGTGGCTGGTGCCCTAAGCACTGAGCAACAGGGCCCAAGCCATTGTGCACGTCTCTTATAAGAACACTTGTCATTGGATTTAGGACCCACCCAGATAACCCAGTATTACCTCATCTTGAGATCTTTAATTACATCTGCAAAGACACCTTTTATCTTTTCCTTATTTTTCTTTTTCTAGAGACAGAGTCTTACTTTATCACCCTTGGTAGAGCACTGAGGCGTCACACAGCTCACGGCAACCTCCAACTCCTGGGCTTAGGTGATTCTCTTGCCTCAGCCTCCCAAGTAGCTAGGACTACAGGCACCCAACTATTTTTTTGTTGCAGTTTAGCAGGGGCCAAGTTTGAACCCACCACCCTGGGTATATGGGGCCAGCGCCCTACCCACTGAGCCACAGGCGCTGCCCAACCCCTTTTTTCTAACAAAGGTCATATTCACAGGTTTCGGGGATTAGGACTTATAAGTTTGTGGGTCACCATTCAGAGTATTGCACCATTCCTGTGTGTGGCTTGTACTTCTTTTCTCTCAAGCCACCCTGCCCAAATTAAGATGGTGTTACTCTGATTTAGATTGTTTTAAATTAAGATGTTAATCGTAACCTCCATGGTAACCACTAATAACTCAAAAATATAGAGTGAAAAAAAAGCTCATTAAAAAAGTATATTAGAGGGCTCAAGGAGTAGGATGCCGCCCCATACACTGGGGGTGGTGGGTTCAAGCCCAGCCCCAGCCAAAAACTGCAAAAAAAAAAAAGTATATTATAAAATACATGTTTAAAATAAAAGATGGCAGGAATGGAGAAAGCAACAAGAAAACACAAAACACACAGAAAATAAATAGCAAAATAGGAAATGTAAATCCTACCCTATGAGTAATTTTTTTTTTTTTTTTGAGACAGAGTCTCAAGCTATTGCCCTAGGTAGAGTACCATAGCGTCACAGCTCACAGCAACCTCCAACTCCTGCCTGAGCTTAAGCGATTCTGTTGCCTCAGCCTCCCAAGCAGCTGGGACTACAGGCGCCTGTCACAACACCCTGCTATTTCTTGGTTGTAGTTGTCACTGTTGTTTGGCAGGCCTGGGCTGGATTCGTACAGCTCCAGTGTACATGGCTGGTGTCCTACCCACTGAGCTACAGAAACTGAGCCTCCTGTGAGTAATTACATTAACTTTAGAGACTAAACAATCAGAAGGCAGAGAGTAGAAATATGGACATTGAAAAAAAAGATCCAGGGCGTTGCCTGTGGCTCAGTGAGTAGGGCACCGGCCCCATATACCGAGGGTGGCAAGTTCAAACCCGGCCCCGGACAAACTGCAACAAAAAAATAGCCGGGTGTTGTGGCAGGCGCCTGTCATCCCAGCTACTCGAGAGGCTGAGGTAAGAGAATTGCCTAAGCCCAAGAGCTGGAGGTTGCCGGCCTGGCACTCTACGGAGGGCAACAAAGTGAGACTCTATCCCTAAAAAAAAAAAAAAAAAAAAAAAATCCAACACTATTACACTATTATGTCTACAAGACTTACAGTTTACATTCAAAGACACAAATAGATAGGTTGAAAGAGATAAGAAAGGAATAGATATTCCATGTAAATAAGCACCAAAAGAGCGCTGGGGTGGCCACACTGATGGAGGCTACATGTTAGACTTTAAGACAAAAGTTGTTACTAGGAAGAAGAGCATTTTATAATGATAGAAGGGTAAATCCATCGAGAGATAACAACTATAAACATCTATGCAACTACCAGCAGAGTCTCAAAAAGCATGAAGCAAAAACTGACAGAATGGAAGGAAAAAATAAATACTTCAGAAATAACAGTTCAGGAATTCAACCCTCCCACCCACCAAAAAAAGAATTCAACACTTCTCTTTGAATAATGGACAGAACAACTAGGCAGAATAGCAGCAAAGAAACAGAAAATATAAGTAACATGATAAATCTACTTGACCAAATAGATATCTGCACCTGTAAAATACTCTAGCTTCTAGTTCAGGGTCAGAGCTATTTAAAGGTCGAAATGTGTCAAAGAAAGCTTAGGAAGCTGTGTGGCATCTACCCGAGAACCAGCCTCAGCGCCCCCTTGTGACCATATCTAGGAACCACAGCAGAACCAAGCGCTAGACCAGGCGTCCTCAGATTTTTTAAACAGGGGCCAATTCACTGTCCCTTAGACCGTTGGAAGACCAGACTATAGTTTTTTTAAAAAAACTATGAACAAATTCCTATGCACACTCTACATATCTTATTTTGAAATAAAAAACAAAATGGGAACAAATACAATTCACACCAACACATGTGGCCCTCGGGCCGTAGTTTGAGGACCCCTGGGCTAGACAATGCAGGCTGACTTCAGCCCCACCACCACCACCCAAGGGCAAAGGATTTTCTGGTAAAAGAGGTGCCAGTTCCTGCTCCCAAAGTAAAAACTCCCAACCCAAGGCAATGTTCACAGCATCTACCCACTCTAGAGTAGGGATGACTCTGGACAGGCTGCTGTTGGCCATACATTGTCCTGGGTTATCATTTCTGTTCTCCTTAGAAATTCTAAGTTCCACCGTGCACAGTAAGTGTTCACTATTCACAGAATGAATGTTTGAGAATAATGTTTACCTTTGTGGGGTGGCCTAGTTCAGGGCCAGAGCTTGGTCTGAAGCCAGACTGAGGTTGCAAGTCAGCAATGAGTCAGCCTTAGGCTGGGGTTAGGGTGCGGCTGAGACCCTCATCAGACAACAGGCCTTTTCTCCATCCTAAAGGAAATGTCTGTCATCTAACCTGAGCTCTCCAGCCTGAGGCCTGCCTGGTGCTATCGAATCCAACCTCTATCAGCCCCTCCAGAGCACTCCCTCTCACTGCTCTCTCTGCCCACCTAGAAACTCTGGAGAAATGGACCCTCTGCTCTTCTGAGCCAAGGAGTCCTGCAACTCCTCTGCCACCACCAATCCCTCTTTCCGATCAGAGATGTCTTTCAGTCAATTCCCCCCATCTTCACACCTACTTCTCTGTCTCTCCCCTTCCTGACAAACTTCCAGCCATGCTTCCAGCCCAGCTCAGGCATTATCTCCCCAGTGAGGCACCCCAGGTTGGGTTAGAGGCACTGCCACAACTCTAACAGCCCTGTGTATCCTCAGCTGTCCCAGTGTTTGTCTCTGTTCCTCAGCAGCCCCTTCACAGTTTCTGGCACAGAGCAGCTGTCCCTGAGGTGGGTGAACAGCAAGAACAGTCAGAACAGGCATTTTGGCAGTAAGGAAGTTGGAATAAGGGCCTTTGGTAGGAAAGCTGGGAAGGTTTTCCAGGTGCTCAGTACTCACTGGACCCAATGGAACTAGAATCTTAACCTTGCAACCTCAGTCTGGCTTCAGAACAATGGAACTATCTTGTAATCACTAGGGTGACAGCAAACCAGGGCCAGGGAACAAGGTTTGAGCGATCCTGAAAGACCCTTCCTGCTCAGCCATTCCAGAGCCTTACAGTTGGACAGGAGTCCTTTACCCCATGTGGCAGACAGCCTATGAGATGACTCCCGGTGACCCTTGCCTTGTGGTATCCACTCCCCTGCACAATCCCACCCCCCATGGGGAGCTAGACCTCATGACTTGCATGTAATGAACAGAAAGTGACAAAAGTGATAGGGTAACACTTCCACAATTAGGTTATAAAGGACTATGGCTTCCTTCTTCTCTTCACACACTGGCTCATCTCACTCTCTGATGAAACCATGTTGTGAACTACCCTAAGGAAAGGCCCAGGTGGCAAGGAACTGAGAGTGGCCTTAGTCAGCAGCCAGTGAGGAAGTAAATCTTGCCAACAACCACTGAAGTCTTGGAAGTATATCCTCCCTCAGCTGAGTTTTGAGATGACTGTGGCCCTGGCCAGCACCTGGATTGCAACCTTGACAGACCCTGTGCAGAGGACTCTGAGAACTTGAGACTACAAGTGTTGTTTGTAGCCACTAAGTTTCGACATAATTTGTCACACAGCCATACATGACTGCCACACCACAGCAGGGCCATGTGGGCCACAGGACCAAGGAACAGAGGGCTCAGCAGGCAGCCCACAGGGTGCTGGTCTTCCCCAAGTGTCAGCGGCAGGAGGGTGCAGATGCAGTCCCAGCAATAACTCAGAGAGGCTTCTCATTTCCATTTATTTGACAAGGCATATACAAAAGTCTTTGACATAGTACAATGATCTCATTAAGAGAAAACAGAACACACAGAGGGGCTGGGTTTCCTCCCTGGCTCCACCCCCTCAGAAAGGCACAAATAATGCACGTGAGGCTTGGGTCTGGGGGCCTTCTGTCCAGGAATCAATGTGCCACTCAGAAGGTGCCAGGCCCCTCTGTGCACAGCAGGGGGACCCTTTCCTCACACCCAAATTTGGGGGTATGGGTTAGGTAAACTGAGGCCACTGGGAGCATGTGATCCAGGCCAAACCTGAGTCTGTACCTTGTTTGTGGCATCAGCCTCTTGAGGAAAACCAGTTCCTCCAACCAGAGCAGAGGCTGGACGATCCCAGAGATGGTGCATCTGGAGCAGCCCTGTATCCCGTACCACAGCACCACCACCCCATCGTCATCCTGAAGGCAGTCCAGGCTCAGATTTGAGAAACTGGGGGTGGGGTAAGGGTGGCAGAGAGAGCATCAAGCTGGAACATCCCAGTTGCTCACCACTGCCCCCTCAAATTGGGGCAATTGTGCCCTCTGACTCTTCCCCTTGGCAAGAGGGGCTAGTCCTGCAGTCCAAGCATGGGATAGTGGGAATACAGGTGTTTGCATTAGAAGCGGCTTCTGCCTCCCATCCCTAGGGGCAAAAAGTAAATAATCAAACTGGTCTGAGTCACTAATGGCTGGCTTTCTTCTCCAAACCAGAACTGAGTTTTCTCTGTCATTTCAGGAAGGGAAGAAGGGTTTGTCAAGAAACCATGAACGCCTAGATTTAGCCACCACCGAGAACAGGACAAACTGGAAGTGAAAAGAACTTGACATATTGACTTGTTCTTTCTTAAAAAAGACCTAACATGGTAATGGTTTAACAAAATTATTATAATTTCTTTTAAATAACCCACAGACACCCATGACGCTTCCAAATTTACAGAACAAAAAGCACTTGAGAACTTGGTAGAAAACGATTTGCAGCTGGTTCCTCTGGGGAGGTGGCTTCCAGAGGGCTGGCTCAGTTCACCTCCAGGACCTCAGTCTCCGGGAGGCCAAACTTGATCTTATGGCTATTGAAGAGCTTCACCAGGGCCTCCATGTACATGGCGTGGTACAGGTCGATGTCCTGCTGGGTCGGGTACTCCAGCTTGGGGATGGTGATGGGCTCACCCACTGCAGGGATAGAGCAGAGGCCTCTGGTTAGTCAATGCCATTCTCCTGGATGCCCACCATGATGCTGATGGTGGTGACCCTGTGCTAGTAGAAACTGTGCTGAATGCTTTATGTCTCTTGTCTATGATTGTTCCCTTTTACAGAAGACTGAGGCCCAGAGATGTGAGAAGGGACCCACCCAGGACCACACAGCTGTTAAGCAGTAGATGGCTCAAGACTGGCTGAAACCACTGCACTGTGCTAGGATTTCCTACAACAGTTGTGGGCTCACATAAACAGCTTTGTTTCTGCTCCGCTCTGGGCAAGCCAGTTTACCTCTGTGAGACTCAGTTTCCTCATCTGTCACATGGGGATCCTTTCTCAGAAGGCATTTCTGAGGACTCTGTCAGTAATGTGACATGCTTTAAAAAGTGTGGTAAGGGCGGGAAAGAGAGGAGGAGACCAACATTTGTACATCTGTGCATTGTTTTATTTTTTAATTCTGCTTCATCTCCATACCCAACTATTCCCTAATCCTGCCAATGCTATGTCTGAAATTTTTCCCAGTTCCATCCATTCCTCATCTATCTCTCTCAGTCCAAGCCACTGGCTACTGCCAAGCCTGTGGTCTGGACTTTGAGCTTCCATTTTTGCCCCTTCTTGACCATTTTCTATTCAGCAGCCCCAAGGACCACTTTAAAATGCAAACCTGACCCTCCCTTCCCAAAGACCTTCAAGTAGCTTCCCAGTCTCCATGTGAGGAAAAAACACCTTCACACTGCCCACAGGACCCTGTCCCTGCCCAGCCACACCTGTGCATGGAAATGTTCCTGCTACCTCACTCCTGCTTTGTCTCTGTAAAAGCAGAAAGTGAGTCACCTGGTCTGTGAATGCAAAGCATGTGTGTGAGCTTTGGCCCCTCAAGTCCACTGCTGAGGGCCCACGTGCTCCTGCGGAATGTCTAGCTTGTAACCTATTAACCTGCATGAACACCAATAATAGAAAATTCTTTGGAATCCTCTGAACCGTCCCAAATACACCCAAAACAACACAGCTGAGGGCCAAGTGCAGACAGTTTTTGCTATACTTCTATCCATGCTTATGCTCCAGCAATATTGATATTTTTCTTTCTATTCTTCAAAAATCTACACAATCTTGTTTCTGGAACTTTACTTTGGCTATTGTTTCTTTCTTTGTTTCTTTCTTTCTTTTTTTTTTTTTTGAGACAGAGTCTCACTTTTTCACCCTCAGTAGTGTGCTGTGGCATCATAGCTCACAGCAACCTCCAACTCTTGGGCTCAAGCAATTCTCTTGCCTCAGCTTCCCAAGTAGCTGGGACTACTAGTGCCCGCCACAACACCTGGCTATTTTTAGAGACAAGGTCTTGCTCTGGCTCAGGCTGGTCTTGAACCTGTGAGGTCAGGGCAATCCAACAACCTCGGTCTCCCAGAGTGCTAGGATTACAGGCATCAGCCACTGCACCCAGCCTGGCTATTGTTTCTGATAGAAACTTTCCTGCTCCTCTCTTTTGCTGGATAATTCCTATCAGCAATACAAAAGTCACCTCCTACCTGGTGTCCACTGTGACCCGAGAGCACCCACACATCCTCCACACTTCCCCCCTTGCTCTTTGCTGTAATGTAATCTTTCCTGTACACTAGTGGCCACTGTAAACCCAGGCACTGAGGGTCTTCTGCTCTCACCTGTTACAGTGCTTATTTCACAGCAAAGGCCCTGTTCCCTCAACACCCTTCCCCATAGCTCCTATCAGCACTCAACATGTCAAAGTCCTGGCTCAGCGCCTGTAGCTCAGTTGCTAGGGTGCCGACCACGTACACCGAAGCTGGCGGGTTCGAATTCAGCCCAGGCCTCCCAAACAACAATGACAACTACAACCAAAAAAAAAAAGAATGGCTGGGCTCTGTGACGGGTGCCTGTAGTCCCAGCTACTTAGGAGGCTGAGGCTAGAGAATTGCTTAAGCCCAAGAGTTTGAGGTTACTGTGAGCTGTGACACCACAGCACTCTACCAAGGGCAACATAGTGAGACTGTCTCAAAAAACAAAAACATGTCAAAGTCCTCATGGATAAAAGCATGGCTGTCAGAGCCAGACTGCCACTGGAATCCTGCCTCCACCATGGCTAGTGGTACAGCACCCTGCATTCAGGACAGGCCTTGGGCTGGGGGCTTACCAACGGTGGTGATGGGTTTGGAGTAGGGCACCAGCCCCCAGGTGTCAGAGGAGAAGAGGCCTCGGCCATGGAAGATGCATGGGGCGAAGCCAATATACTTCTGGAACTTCTTCTGGACCCATCGGCCCCAGGAACCCTCCTGGAAGATCACCTGCTTGTATACCTCATTCTCCCCAAAGGAGTAGGTGGGAACCAGGTCGGCTCTGGAAGGGAGAAGCCAGGGTCTGTCACAGCCTAATTACTGATTTCAGTTCCTAGGTCAACACAAGAGGCCCTGGACACCAGCTAGAGGGTACCAGAATCGCCTGGAGGAGCCAAGTTTACGTCCATGCTTACGTCCGCTCACTACCTAGATCTGATGGATCCTCTGCCCACCTGCTAGTGACTGCAGAGCACATTCGAGCTCGGAGAGGAAAAGGGAAGGCTGAGCACCTGCCCTGGAATGCCTGCTCTTCACCCTCCTCCCTCAGCCTGCCTCTACTGGGAAGTTCTCCCTGTCCCACCTCTCAGCCTTGGACTTAGCTCTTGTCACACTCTCGGCACAGTGTGCTGTCATTATCTGTCCCTCTACCCTCTCCCACTCTTTGTGCTCCCTGCAGGCATCAACTGAGTCTGATGTGACTGTGTCCCTAGGGGCTGGCCCAGGGCCGAAACCTGCAGAGCAGCCTCTTTTCCCACAGCCTAACATAAGGTCCTGAGGGGACAAAGAAAAGAGCTGCTGTCCTGCAGCCACACTCCAGGCTGCGTGGGGCCTGGATGGGTGTGTTGGAGCCTTCCCTAACTGGAAGAACTGCAGGCTGCCCCTCTCCCACCCTGGCCCACGGCACTGCTAGAGGGCCATCACCCCAGGACCCTTCTCCTCCCGGGGTCACTCAGAGCTCACACATGGAAGGAAAGTAGTGGACCCCAAGTCCAGACAGCTTGGCTGTGTATCTCACAAGGTCCCTGACCAGGTCACTTAGCCTCCCTCAGTTTTCTCCAATGGGAAATGGGGATATAATCACCTGTGGGGTTCTGGGGAACCAAAGAGGACTGTACAGTGAATGTACTTTGTCAAATAGGATAAACTGAATAGGTAGCTATGCAGAATGTGCCCCCGACTTTCTAGAAAGGGTCACAGAAACCCAAGCCACCCAGCCCCTCTCTTCTTACCCTCAGAGTGACTCCTCCAGAAGCCATCCCTGCTGTTTCCAGCCACACAACCCCGCAGCCCACACATCCTCTTTCTGTCTTAGCAACATGATGCATTTGAGGCCCAGGCAGCAAGTCTTACACAGTCCCACATGTGAGCCTGCCTCTCAGCCTACCTATAAGGGCCTGGGGGCACAGTCTGCCTCTCTGTCCCATGTGGACACCCAGCCTACACATCAAGGTAGGTCCAGACCATGCTGTCTGGGCTCCAACTTTCCCTTGCTGACACAATGATAGACCCCCTCTAGGTGTTCCCAGAGTCTGGGCCCTGCTTTTGGGGGCCACAGAGCCTGCTGCCCCAGGCTGCGGAAAGCCCTGGAAGGGTGTGTGTAGGATGGCCCTTACCCATGGCGCAGGGCCAGTTTTACAAAGCCCTTGCGGTTCCGTAGGGTGACAGCATTCTTGCCGGGCATGGAACTTAGGGACTCAGCTGCACCCCCAACCACGATGATGATGGCATTGCCAGTCCCATTCTTTGAGAGCAAGTAGTCTATGGTGTCCCGGTTAACAGGGCAGATGCCTGGTGGGGAGAGAATGACAGATAATCTGGGTTGCCCGTGGAGTCACTCCACACCCTCTGTACATGGTCAACTGTGAAACAGAAAGAACCCTGGACTTGGGCCTAACCCAGCCCCTTTGAAGCTGTCTGGTCCTATATAAGCTACCCATTTCTCTGCACCTCAGCTCACTTATCTAAGATGGGAATAATGATACAAAGTTGTTTTGGGAGTTCGTTCATTTGGCAAACCGTCCCTGAGGTCCTTACTCTGCCAACATAATGCTGAGTGCTAGAGATCCCAAAGAACCAGGTTGGTAGGAGATCACAGGCGGGTAGATAATGACAATGCCATGGACAACAATCAGATGGTGCAGAGGGCAACACAAGGGCTAGGGTGCCCTGAAAAGGAGTCAGAGAAGGCTTCGTTGGGAAGATGTTATCCAGGCTGCATCCTGAAAACCGTATAAATGGCCTTCCTGCACAGCCCTGACCTACTCTGCTTGGTGGAGAAGCTCAGGCCTTGACAGTGGTGGCCAGAAGGGGTAGGCAGGGATAGATTCTCACCTCCAGACATCAGATACTCCCTCAGCACTGGGATCCGGAAATTACCAGCCAGTGTGGCCAGGTAAGGCCTTATGCCAGGAAACTTCTTGCTCACTTCTGTGGCCTCTGTACTGAAGTTGCAGAAGGCGCCCAGGCCCATGATGCCATGGGGGTGGTATCCAAGGATATAGTTCCTGGTGGTCAGCAGGTTGTGTGTCTTTACCAGCTGCAAGGAAAACTCTGAGTCAAAGGGAACTGGCTGTGTAAAGGGTATGGGGCATGCCCAGAAGGACAGGGAGAGACCAGACATGTCAGGTCTTCTGGGACTCTGTGGCCAGAAGGACTACAGTGACTCTCCATCATGACCTCAGACTCTCATCACAGGGGCCTCAGTGCTGGTGCTTTCAGTCATGGACTGACAGTCCCTGGGAAGGGGTGGGGAATTTTCTCCCTCATTCCTTTATTCCCCAGTCACACTCTGCCAGCCTCCTACCTTTCCTCACCCTGGGCCCATCCTCCTTGCCACAGCCAGAGTGACTGTTCTAAAACCCAATCTAACACCTATCACTCTTAGAGTAAAGAGGATATCCAGCTTTTATCAGGGTAAAGTCCATGTTCCTGAGTTTGGTAACAGGGGCCTTGGCTACCAGCTCTTCCCCCAGAGTCTGTCTCCTCACACTGTGAGCTCCTTGGAGGTAGAGGCTGTCTAGCCCTATGCCCTGATGGCTAACCAGTGGCTCACAGAATGAGCTGTGTAGCCTACCTCCTACTCTCCTGGCCCAGAGAAGGGACACTGCAGCAGGCCTGCCAGCCATCTGGGCTCAGCTCAGGTTCTGAGGCAAGAAGGACAGGACATGGCAAGTGACAGCCCTGGTGCCAGCCAGCCTGGGGGGGAGGAGGTCAGCTGTATGGCTGCAGCAGCTGCGGGCCTGACCTATGGTACTATCAACAAAGCTGTCCTGGGATGCTCCAAACAATCATTGGCTTCCTCAGGGCCCACCTCCTGCCCTGCAGCTAGTGGCCTGGAGGGGCGGGGTAGGGGTGCAAAGTTTCCCTAAACCCTGAGCAGGAGGCACTGAACCTGAGACATTCACCTAGAATTATAAGGAATAGAGAGGGTAGAGGGTGCTGAGAGGGATGGAGAGGAAGGGTATTCATGTAACATCACTTTTTTCGGATCAGAAAAATAACAGAAGAATTTTTAAAGTACAGGAAAATGAAAAGAAAATTAAAAATACCTGTTAATACCTCCATCCAGATAAAATACTCTGACATATTGGAGAGTATCCTTTTCTACTTAAATATGCTGTTTTTCAAATGGCACAAAATTGAGGTTATACAGTTAATAACATTTTTATATCATTTTCTGCCAAATATCTCATAGCTATTTGTCGTTACCAAGTTACACATCTTCTCACAGCAGCATTAGTATTCTCTGACACAGTTGCGCTATGTGGAATAGCACTGACTCAGACCCCGACTGCTGGACATTTTAAAAGCTTTCAAATTTTCCCTCTTAGTAATAGTGCTTCTAGGCTCGGCACCCGTAGCACAGTGGTTATGGCGCCAGCCACATACACCAAGGGTGGTGGGCTCGAACCCAGCCCGGACCAACTGCAACAAAAAATAGCCGGGTGTTGTGGTGGGCACCTGTAGTCCCAGCTACTTGGGAGGCTGAGGCAAGAGAATCACCTAAGCCCAGGAGCTGGAGGTTGCTGTGAGCTGTAACACCACAGCACTCTACCAAGGGCAAGGGAGTGAGACTGTCTCTTAAAAAAAAAAAAAAAGAAAGTGGCTCGGCGCCTGTGGCTCAACAGGCTAAGGTGCCAGCCATGTACACCTGAGCTGGAGGGTTCGAATCCAGCCTGGGCCTGCCAAGCAACAATGATGGCTGCAACCAAAAAATGGCCAGGTGTTGTGGCGGGCACCTGTAGTCCCAGCTACTTGGGAGGCGGAGGCAAGAGACTGCTCGAGCCCAGGAGTTGGAGGTTGCTGTGAGCTGTGATGCCACGGCACTCTATCCAGGGTGACAGCTTGAGGCAAAGAAAGAAAAGAAATAGTGCTTCTATAAATACTCTATCTCGGTCCACATATCTGATTGTTTTCATGAAACAAACTTCTAGAAATATAATTCTTGGGTCAAAGGGTCATGTTGATCTTTTTGGCTGCTCTGTCTCAAGAGAAGTGACATCAAAAACATTTCCACCTGAGTGCTTGAAAGTGTCCCCTCCCTGCAGGGTGCCAGCTGGATGCAGTAACTGGCCACTGGCAGAATATCATGAGCTGGGGTTTTCTGTGACTCTAGGTCTCAGGACCTCATGGCTGAGTGAAGGACCTTGTGTGCAATTTCAGAAGAGAAGGTACTGGTGGCTAGTCTCAAAAAACTGAAATCCAGATCTTCAGATGACAGAGGCCTGAGGCAGAAGAGGGAGCCTGACGCCATTCCCAGCTTTGGAACTGCCAGCATGTGTAAATGTGAGCAAGACTCCCTTAATCTCACCCACTACTTCCTGGGACATCTGTACTCCTCCTCCTGCTCTGCCTTTGGCAAAGCTGATTAAAGCTGCCCCCAAACCCAACCAACACGCAGCTGCCCACTAAATAAAGGGGGAACAGCAGCTAGTGTGGGCAAGGATAGAGAGGATCTAGTTCTACATAAGCTTTGCAAGACTGTTGATCTGATGTTTTGCCTCCTCAAAGGCAGGTCTGCCCACCCAGTTGGCTCTCATAAAGCAAATTTGAAAGCACCTTGTTCAGGTTTCCATAAAAACCAAAAACATTGGGTTAAGAGTGAGGCAGCCAGCACCAGGCTGAAAACTTGCTCCTGAGGGCCAGGCCCAGGCCTGTCCTGATAGAGAGAGCTCAAAGCACAGAACGGGCTGGCTGAGCCCTGATAGATCTAGTCCATTCCTTGGGTGACATGAGCAGACTGCAGGCTAGAGAAAGGAGCTGCTGCTTTCCCTGAGGCAGCTGCAGAGAATCATTCTCCACACCTGAACCAGGCCACCCAGCTGGCTATGCTTTTTCCCTGGGCTTCTGGGATGGAGATGTGTCACCTGGGACCCTAGCTGGCTCTTTAAGTGATTTCCTCCCTCTTCAAGCCTCTATCTCTAATAGGACATTTGGTTAAATGAGATGCCTTGGGGCTCTGTGCAGGTTAATGGCCCTTGGTGCAGTACCCAAAGGAATGTGGGGACCTGACACAGCTTTGATCTGTTCATGTCACATTCCCCTCCCCTGAGGGCTGGAAAGAATGTCTGTTCTGGAAGGAAGGGGAAGGACACTGCTGATGAAGCCTCTGTTGACATGCCTGTTCTTGTGTCCCTTAACTATTTCCCATGGCAAAGTCCCAGCCCAATAGGGTGCCCAGGCCAGGGCTGCTGGCTAACATAGTCTGGGACACATTCCTGGCAAGATAGTCATCATACCCTATCTCCCAGGAAAGGCACTCAGATAGGCTTGTGCTATCCCAGCACCACACAGAGAAAGAAAGTCAGGCCCAGAGAATATCAAGGACTTGCCCAAGCTTACGGCGCAGGGCACAGTGGCAGAGGAACACCGGGACACAGGAGTAAGAATGTGGGCCCTGAAGTAGATAGCCCTGGTTCCTGTACCTATCCTGCTACTGCTTTGTGACCTTGGACCGTCCCTCCTCTCTGGGCCTCATCTGCTCATCTCTGAAATGAGGCAGATGGACCAACAGACGATTCTAAGCTCTGAGGGTCTTTCCTAGTCTCCCCTCTGGAGATCCTGCTTACACCTCAGGGAGAGGTGACCCAAGGCACTGTCCACTCCTCTTCCACATAGCTGGTGGTCTTGGTGGGTGCTGCTAACACATGAGCCCCACCTTTGCCACAAGGGATATTCTGTGTACCAGCTGAGCTGCTCTGGTGACAAAAAGCAAAAAGCCCAGGGCAGCGCCTGTGGCTCATCGAGTAGGACGCCAGCCCCATATACCAAAGGCGGCTGGTTCAAACCCAGCCTCAGCCGAACTGCAAAAACAGAAAAATAGCCGGGCGTCGTGGTGGGTGCCTGTAGTCCCAGCTGCTCATGAGGCTGAGGCAAGAGAATCGCCTAAGCCCAGGAGTTGGAGGTTGCTGTGAGCTGTGTGACGCCACTGCACTCTATAGAGGGCGATAAAGTGAGACTCTGTCTCTACAAAAAAAAAAAAAAAAAAAAGCAAAAAGCCCCACCAGGAAGGGAGTGGAAGGATTGGGTGGTTACAGCTAGATATCCTTATTACATAATCATTGGCAAGAAGCCAGGAAAAGGGGGTAGGGCAGAAGGTCACAGAACCCTCAGAGAGCTGGACCTGACATCAGATCACCAAGGCAAATCCCTGCCCAGAAGGGGAGCCTGAGGCCTGCAGGGGCAGGAGCTCAGCCCAGCCTATGTCTCACACTGAGGCTCAGCACACCATCCTCCCTCGGGCCCAGCTTAGTTTCACAGGGCCACCCACATGTGCCCTATGGTTCCAAATCCTAGCTGACTTCTAGGAACAGAGACGTGGTAAGGATACAGGGGTCTGTTTTGGTTCTTTTTTTTTTTTTTTTTTTTTTTGAGACAGAGCCTCAAGCTGTGACCCTAGATAGAGTGCTGTGGCATCACAGCTCACAGCAACCTCCAATTCCTGGAATCAAGCGAGTCTCCACCTCCCAAGTAGCTGGGACCACAGGCGCCCGCCACAACGCCCGGCCATTTTTTGGTTGCAGCCGTCATTGTTGTTTGGTGGCCCGGGCTGGATTCGACCCCACCAGCTCAGGTGTACGTGGCTGGTGCCTTAGCCTGTTTTGGTTCTTTTAGAAGGTGAAGATCAGGTGGGGAAGGACATCTACCTGTCCCAGGTCTGACTAATGGTCATCAGGACATCCTATTCTGGGCAAAGAGGCTACTGGCCTCAGTGGATCAGGGTACGGTGGCAAGAGAGATGACTGGGGCCTGGCCCCTAAGGTGAGAGAGAGAAACCGGAGAGAACAGAGTCTATAATCACTCACATCCATCCATAACTTATCACTTTTTTTTTTTTTTTTTGAGACAGAGCCTCAAGCTGTCACCCTGGATAGTGTGCCGTGGAATCACAGCTCACAGCAACCTCCAATTCCTGGGCTCAAGCGAGTCTCCTGCCTCCACCTCCCAAATAGCTGGGACTACAGGCGCCCGTCACAACGCCAGGCCATTTTTTTTTTTTTTTTTTTTTTTTTTGGTTGCAGCCGTGATTTTTGTTTGGAGGGCTGGGGCTGGATTCAAACCTGCAAGCTCAGGTGTACGTGGCTGGCGCATTAGCCCGTCAAGCCACAGGCGCCAAGCCTCCAGCCCAGAATTCTATATCCTGCTAAGCTAAGCTTTAAAATTGATGAAGAAATCAAATCATTTACTGATATACAAACATTGAGGAAATTCGCCACAACAAGACCAGCTCTACAGGAAATACTTCAACCTGTTCTACACACTGACCATCACAATGGATCAACAGCAAAGTAAGAACTCAGAAATTAAAGGA
>CAUYRH010030965.1:0-31831 GCA_963574655.1 Perodicticus potto
TCCCCCCTCCCCTCCCCTCCCTTTCCCTTTTCCCTGTATTCTTGTGCTATAATTGGGTTTTAGCCTTCATATGAAAGCTATAAATTAGCTCTATATTAGGGCTGAGTACATTGGATACTTTTTCTTCCATTCTTGAGATTATTGGGTATATATCCTGAAGACCAAAAATCACATCATAATAAAGATATTTGTACCAGAATGTTTATTGCAGCCCAATTCATAATTGCTAAGATGTGGAAGAAGCCCAAATGCCCATCGACCCACTAATGGATTAATAAATTGTGGTACATGTATACCATGGAATACTATGCAGCCTTAAAGAAAGATGGAGACTTTGCCTCTTTTGTGTTTACATGGATGGAGCTGGAACATATTCTTCTTAGCAAAGTATCTCAAGGAAAAGTTTTTAAAATAAAATGAAATTGGTGGTGCCTGTAGCTCAGTGGGTAGGGTGCTGGCCACATACACCGAAACTGGCAGGTTCGAACCTGGCGTGGGCCAGCTAAAACAACAATGACAATGGCAACAAAAAAAAATAGATGGGTGGAGGGAGGGTAATTGGTGGGACCACACCTATGGTGCATCTTAGAAGAGTACAGGCGAAACTTACTAAATGTAGAATATAAATGTCTGAACACAATAACTAAGAAAATGCCATGAAGGCTATGTTAACCAGTTCGATGAAAATATTTCAAATTGTATATAAAAACAGCACATTGTGCCCCATGATTGCATTAATGTACACAGTTATGATTTAATTTAAAAAAAAAAATAGCCAGGGGTTGTGGCGGGCACCTATAGTCTCAGCTACGTGGGAGGCTGAGGCAAGAGAATCACTTAAGCCCAAGAGTTTGAGGTTGCTGTGAGCTGTAATGCCATGGCACTCTACCCAGGGTGACAGCTTGAGACCCTGTATCAAAAAATAAAAAATTAATTAATTAATTAATTTAATTAAATTAGGCCCAGTGCAGTGGTGAATGCCTGTAATCCTAGAACTCCAGGAAGCTGAGGCAGATAGATTGCTTGAGCTCATGACCTTGAACCAATCTGAGCCAGAATGAGACTCTGTCTCTAAAAATAGTCAGGTGTTGTGGCGGGAGGCTGAGTCAAGAGGATAGCTTGAGCCCAAGAGATTGAGCTTGCCGTGAGCTATGGCATCACAGCACTCTACTCAGGGTAACAAAGTGAGACTCTGTCTCAGAAATAAATAAATAAATAACTGAAATTATTTAAAAAATTAAAATGCAATGAATGCTGAAGAAAACCATTGTCATTACACTTGTTATCAAGTGACACATTTTACGTGGGTGCCAAATCTTGTTAAATACCTGAGAAAATAATGAATTTACTATGTGATTTATATTTTCCCAGAGCATGAACATACAGGGAAAGCTTCATAAATTATTTTATCTGGATAGCAGAAGCATCCTGCTGAAAAAGGATAAGGAGGAAAGGGAACAAATCAATCTCTTTCATGAAAGCATATTTTAAAATGTATAAATAACAGGAATGCAAAATAAGCAATCTTAGAATATTTGTAATACTCAAAAAAAAAAAAAATGTTTGCAATGCTCCATTACCAAGTAAAGCCAATGACCAGTGTCCTGAGTGACTTGACTCCAGAAGCCATTTTGCAAGAGTATGTTAAGGATGAATGGTTTTTGAAAATACAGTAGAACCTTTACAAATTGACCACCCAAAGGACTGTAAAATCTGGTCCACAGACAGAGGTGCACAACATAAGGAAATAGCTGTACTGCACTGAAACATATGTGTGGTGCATGTCTGGTCTATGAAAATTAGGTCAATTTAAAGAGATGGTCAATATAGGGAGGTGGTCGACTTTGAGTTTCTATTGTATTAAAATATTGTTCATATATACCATTAGATGATGTTTTGCTAGTTCTATCACAGAACCATAGTAAACATTATGGTCAGTGGAAGAGAGGAAATATGTTTATATGATTTATAAAATTATATTTAATGTGATTTCAAACAAAAGTTCAATGAAATTTGTTTGTTACCTGATGAAACTCCATGTATAAGAATCAAAATGTCCCTAAGTAAACTGAGAAATGTAGAGTGCTGATTCAAAGTCTCAATATTGTTAAGATGTCAATCTCCCCAAATTAATCTACACATCCAGCACAATCCTGATAAAATTCCAAAAGTTGTTTATCTATAGAAAATGACAAGCTGGTGTTTTTTCTTTTTCTCTCTTTCTTTCTTTTCTTTCTTTCCTTCTTTCTTTTTTTGAGGCAGAGTCCCACTTTATCACCCTAGGTAGAGTGCCGCGGCATCTTCATACCTCACAGCAGCCTCTAACTTCTGGGCTCAAGTGATCTTGCCTCCTGAGTAGCTGGGACTTACAGGCATGTACCACAATGCCCAACTAGTTTTTCTATTTTTAGTAGAGACAGGGTCTTGGCCTTGCTCAGGCCGCTCCAGAACTCTGAGCTCAAGCAATCAGAGTGCTAGAATTATAGGCGTAAGCCACTGTGCCTGGCCTACAAGCTGTGTCTTAAATATGCATAGAAAACCCCTAGAATAGACAAAACATTTTTAAGTATAAATTTAGAAGACTTACACTTCCTGATTTCAATACTTACTATGAAACCTACAGAAATAGAGACTGTAAAAATGGTGAAAGAATAGTGGACACGCTGATCAATGTAACAGAATAGAGTACAGAAACTGACCCAGGACCTTATAGAGTCAGTTAATTTTTAACAAAGTTGAGGAGGCAAGTCAATGGAGAAAGGATAATCTTACCAACAAACAGTGCTGGAACAATTGCATATGTAATTGAACAATTATGAATCCCTTGAATTGAAAAACATATATTTACATGCTTTGAAATCATACTAGTTTTTTTAAATACATTCCCCCATCTTCCCACCCTCCATGTCATTCCCTATTTGTAACCACTTTAATGTTTTTGCATACATAGTATTTTCCCAAGATCTGCTTATGCAGATATAACCATAATATATATACTATTTTCTCCCTTTTCTACTATTTACTCTTTTCTTTGTCTTACATTTTTTATATAACAAGATACCCTGGAGAATTTTTCCTATCCGGACATAGAAAGAGTCTCTATTCTGTTTTTTGTTTTTTTTTTTTCTTTTTGTTTCCTGAGAGCTCTGTTGCTGGGTTTGGAAGGCAGTGGCATCATCATAACTCACTGCAATCTCCAATTCCTGGGTTCAAGTGATCCTCTTATCTCAGCCTCCCAAGTAGCTGGACTCAAAGGCACATAATAATTTGCTATGAAAGCAATAGAAAACTAATACAGTAGTCTGTGTGTCCTGGACATTCCATAGTTTATGTAATTAATCCCTTCTAGGTGATCTACTATATGGCAAGCACTTTGCTAGTCTCCAGAGTCCAGAAGCAACTTTTTCTAGCCAATGTTATGAATAAAAATATTTAAGAGGCCAAACATGGTGGCTCATACCTGTAATCTTAGCACTCTGGGAGAACAAGGAAGGAGGACGACTTGAGGGCAGGAGTTTGAGACCAACCTGAGCAAGAGCAGGACCCTGTCTCTCGTAGAAACAGAAAAAATTAACCACGTGTAGTGCTATGCACTTGTAGCCCTAGCTATTTGGGAGGCTGAGGCAAGAGGCAGAGACAGGAGAATTCCTTGAGCTCAGGACTTTGAGGTTTCATTGAGCTATGATGATGCAATTGCACTCTAGCCTGGTCAACATAGGAAGACTCTATTATTAAAAATCTCTCTTGGGGTAACATAAACACCTCTATCTAGTAAATGGAATAGCTAACACCCAGAAAGAATGACTATAAATTTTTTTTTTATTGCATCATGGCTTGGCTGGGGGGTAGAATTTTCTTTCTACCTAAGAATTGCTCTTGGAATAGGTCTCAACTTGGACTTGAGTACAATTCTATGATCACCATTTTCTTTGTATTTACCAATAGGGACATGGACAAATGTGCACACATAAGCATATGGCCACCAACTTTCCTGTTACCACTCAAAAACTCTATTGATAATAAAGAAAAACCTTAAATTTATGAATCATTCTTAGACACTGGGCAGTAAAGCCCCAAAGTCCAGATAGCAAACTCACAAATGTGACATATACATGTTCTCAGTGTTTAGTGATGGTTCTATAATCTGCATAATCAAGCTCTGAAACTGAGCATTTTTTATTTGGGGGAGAATTTATTATTTTATAATTACCCTATTTACATTTTAATGTAAGAATTAAGAAGATGCTCATCCTTATTTTTTTAATAACATTTCTAAATCAGCCTAAGACTGAATTGGCTACATACTTTCAGTATAGAAAGTATGTTTATTGAGAAATCTGGAAGGCAGATTTGCACAGTAAACAGACTGCATTCTGCAGTTCTTCATTACCCATATAAAATGGACCATGGTAGGCCTCACACATTAAAATTCCATGTGACCTACTTTAAGTGTTCTGTAGCCCGCCTTTGTCCAGCTTTTATCATCTCTGTAGAACTTCGCTGCTGAAAAGCAAAAGGCTACAGCTTTATGTACACAATCCAGTGTTATGTAAATGAGCAGGCATTAATCACAAACATTTCCCAAATGAACCTTTAGGAAGTAACACCATTAAGTTTGCCAGGAAGCAGGCGCTGCAATCCAGGAATAATACCCTTTCCAACTGAGTCCCAGGCATTTGTACAAATGTGTGCAGCACCCGAATCCCTACCTTCTTCTTGACCATCTTTTTCTTTTCTGACATGATGTAAGCAGAATGTAGCTTGTCCTAAACCTGAATGTTTCTTTATTCCCCAGTGAAGAAGTGGACTGCAACTGCAGCGTGCTCATAAACTAATAAGCCCAACCTTCCAGAATGAAGCTTTGCCAAGGAAATAAACTCAAATGCACTGTAAAAAAATGTTCGAGGCTGGGTGGCGCCTGTGGCTCAAGGAGTAGGGCGCCAGCCCCATATACTGAGGGTGGCAGGTTCAAACCCAGCCCCGGCCAAAAACTGTAATAAGTAAATAAATTAATTTTTTAAAAAAATATTTGAGACTAACATTTTCCTTGTTTTGGCTAGGATGAAAGTTGGCAGATCCCAGATAATTCTGATTTACATATTAGTTTCTGTTCCTTGGAGAATAATAACTGAAGGATGAAAGAAACTAATTCTTACACTAAATCAAATCTTTACTCAAAATCTTATCAAAATCAAATTCTTAAACAGATTCCTACTCAATAGTAGGGCAACTTGATTCTCTTAAATTTTAAAAAATAGGTTATATTGTTATCTCAGAGTATAGTTCATTATAAATACCCTTAAAACATGAATTCTTTATGGTTTAGAGGCAAATCAAAATAAAAGCATAATGATCTCTTTAATCTATTTTTATATACTTGAATTCAGGAATCGGCCCTGAAATTGCGGTACTTAGCATGAATATCACAATTGATTAGGCATGAGATACCATTCACCTAAACGGTGACTCCATGGCTTTCATTACTTGCTTGGTACTAATCCATTTGATTTTTCAGACGACTTTCTGACAGCCTTATAAACTTTGACTCACTTATAATTCCCATTTTTTAAATTTTATCTTGGTTTGTGCTAACTCTAAGTTTGCAATTTTCTTACAGTTCATT
Organism: Perodicticus potto; assembly: GCA_963574655.1. NCBI lineage: Eukaryota > Metazoa > Chordata > Mammalia > Primates > Lorisidae > Perodicticus > Perodicticus potto. The sequence goes on from CAUYRH010030965.1 coordinate 5,624, forward strand.
TTATTTTTTAGTTTGAGGTTATCCATGATCTCTGTCTCTCATTTTAGCACTCTATTCTTTTTACTGTGTTCTATTTCCTCATGTCTGATGACCTCATGCCATTCTGTTGATTTATATTAGGTACAAATTAAGTACAAATGGATAGAAAATTAAAGGTTTGCTTAAAAGTTAAATTGGTCGGGTGACCAGTGTTTGGGTGAACGTTTCTATGGACAGCTCTGACTCTCCTGTTCTTTACTATAAATCTATCTCTGAAATTTCAGAAAGCACATTCAACGATCGCCCTTCATTCCCATGTGACTGCAGTTTCCATAAAATTCATACATCCTCGGTGCCACCTCACTATGCATTTTGAATCTTCGTCATTTTAGTAGTTTTCCTTTGGATAAGGTCATTTAAGTCATGTCCTTCTGGGGCTTTTAGTCTATATCTCTTTTTATGGTGTTTATTTCATTCCCACTTCCTGATTTGCTTAGCAGTTAATGCAGTACAGTAAAACCTCTTACCGGTCTTGTATAAGCAAACTGGCCCATCTACCAACTGCCATTTAAGAGGCGTTAGTGCTGTCTCCGCTAGAGGCCCTGGCATTCTCTGTCACCCAGCAGAAGACCTGAGCCATCCAGAGATTAGGGAGAAAGTCACAACTTTAGATTCCGCATAAATTCTCTTTCCACATGCTGTTGGCTAATCCTCTGTCTCCCTTTGCCACCAGGCCTAACTCCACCTCTCCCCCAGCTGCCATGAGGCAGCAGGTCCCTGCGCAGCTGTGGTTCTTTCTGAGAAGTCAGAACAGCCAGGGGTATAGCGCTCCAATAGATGCCATGTTTGAAGAGGTCCCGTGCAACAAAAGCAGAAGAGGCACTCAGCTGCAGGGGCACCTCCTTTGGTTTTCTAAACGATAAAGCTTTTTATTTGTTGTTATATAACATTCTTGTAGGGGATTCCACATTTTGCTATTGCTGGCCCAGTGCTTGCTTTTACCTCTAGGCATTCTGTGTGTTATCCACGTTTCTCTTCCCTGCGCGTTACCCGCGTCTCTCTCCCCTGAGTGTTACCCGCGTCTCTCTCCCCTGCGCGTTACCCGCGTCTCTCTCCCCTGCGCGTTACCCGCGTCTCTCTCCCCTGCGCGTTACCCGCTTCTCTCTCCCCTGCGCGTTATCCGCGTCTCTCTCCCCTGCGCGTTATCCGCGTCTCTCTTCCCTGTGCGCTCTTCAAAACCATCGCGTGGCTCCTTCCTTTCATCTCTACTCAGGCTTCTCCTTTTCTTCTCTTTTTTTTCCCTTCTTTCTCTTTCTTTTACACAAAAGTACAGCAAAAACAGTTTATCTTTGACGTTTGTAGTTTCTTCGTTAAGCTTTTCTCTTTTTTAGCTTAACAGCTAGATTTATTGCTTTAAATTTATAAGTACGTCACTTGGAAAAGCCTCTAAAAGGCAAAAAAAAAAAAACATATTAAGCATGTTATTTGAAATTCAAACCAACATACTGTTTAAAAAAAAGTTTATCTTATATTTCCTGAATTGTCAGTCATTGTATTTGCACTTGATCGTAGCCAAAAGGCCGAGAAGCGATCAGTCAGTCATTGTATTTGAAGGAACTTTACCCAAACAGGTATGTTAGAAAAAAATGAACATTCATCTTCCAATTTGATGCTCTCCACCTGATCATCACACATACAAAAACAAACAAACAAAAAAAACCATACACGTGTTAACTCTACAGATTAACTGTTCCTCCTATAAACACACACATAAATATATACAGAGGTGCCAAAATAAGTATACATATTTTAAGCAAGGGAAAAACTGTATTAAAGTTGTAATACTCAAGTCACATTTGACTTCTGCCATGACAAGGGGAGCTCAAAGTGACTTACATTCTTCTTTTGTTATTGACATATATTGAGTATTACAATTTAATAGTTTTTCCTTTCTTAAAATGTACATACATTTTTGGCACCTTCTACATATTCATAATTATTGCCTGCCACTCATACACATCTAAAGCATTTCCTTGAAAGCCCTTCAGATAGATAGCAGCTCCTTTAGTGTATAAGTTTATATATATAATATGTAAGTGTGTAAGAATACTGGTGCCTGGAGTGTTAGATTTCACCTATAGTAATAGTATTCTCCCACGCAGGAACAAAACAAGCCATGGAAGTTGATCCTCATGGGAAAGTGAGTTTATGATAAGAGGGTTTGGAGAAAGTCACACTTAAACTGAACTCTGCAACATGTGATTGAATAAAGAGACACCAGTGTGATAATAATCTCATTGCTGGGCTGGGAACTGAAAAGCTAGTTGCAAAGTTTACATCTGATGTTCAGCAGTACAAATTACTAGATAAATGAATAATATTGTAAGTTTGAAAAACCAACTGATTCTGTCAAGAAAAAGATACTGAAAATAGAAGGAATCAATAGCATCAAATGGAAATCTAGAAAATGATAGCCTGCGTTTGTCAAACATTTTACATTTTTCCCATAAATAAGACTTTATATTGATTCTTAGGTTTGGAGGGTAGTGAAGCAGATAGGAGATAATTAAAAGCATAAATCTCAGGAGCTCAGGAAGGTAATTCTGTGCTTTGCAGACAGAGCTGACAAAACGATGAACATTTTTTGCTTCGACATGACAGAAATACAGCATGATTACAGAGAGCAGGACATACCGTGCTAAAAGTTTTGTTCAATAGCTGCTGCTTAACAAGCTCATAACAAAGTTCAGTTAGCTTTTCTTGAAGCATATAGTAGTTACTTATTAAATTAAGAAAAAAACTTGCTTTCAAAGTAGCACTATAATATTATAAAAATATTGCACTCTTTCTCAGTATTACCTTATTTAAAATGATATTTGGGGATGGAGCCCATAGCTCAGTGGATAGGGCTCTGGACATATACACCAAGGCTGGCGGGTTCAAACCCGGCCTGGGCCTGCTAAGACAACAATGACATCTACAACAAAAAAATAGCCAGGCATTGTGGTAGGTGCCTGTAGTCCCATCTACTTGGGAGGTTAAGGCAAGAGAATCGCTTAAGCCCAAGAGTTTGAGGTTGCTGTGAGCTGCGATGCCACAGTTCTCACCCAGGGTGACATAGTGAGACTCTGTCTCAAAAAATAAATAAATAAAATGATATTTGGATACTTTAGGATAGGTTCTAAATTATCACCAAAAAGGGAAGACTGGGTTAAAAGTGAAGTTTTAAAAAATGAACATTAAAGTGAAGATCAAAAAGTGATTTATAAAGGGACACCAGATCCTATAACTAATGGGGAAATTATGCAACACACATCCTTTGATATTTTTGTAGCTTTTCTTTGAACACACAGATACCTCACAGGACATGTTACTTAACCTATCTACATGTGTTCAGTAAAAATTGAAAGTACATCATCAGCCAAATACGATGTCGTAAAGAACAGGAGATATGAATGTTACAAGGAAAGTATCAAAACCCAGCCCTACTCTTCAGCATACATTCTTAACAGAAAACTACTTACTATCTATGGTTCATAGCCAAGATTGTAGGCTTTGGTACCTATTTAATTTAAGAAATTAAATATTTCTTTGCTGATATTCATACCACCTTTTTTAAAAATGCTATGGGTCTTCTTTTCTCCTATGTAGAATTTCTGTGTTGGTAAATCTTTTAGTCAAGAGGAAAAGATTCCCAAAAGGATGTGTAAGTCATTGTACTGGTAATTTTTTAATCTAAAATTTTTTCATCTAAAAGTTTTCATTGTACTGGCAAGTTTTTAAATCTAATTTTTCTTTAATCTAAAATTTTTCATTGTACTGGTAAGTTTTTTCATCTAAAATTTTTTTTTCATCTAAAAGTTTTCTTGGCAGTTGGGGCAATACTGTTGAGGACATGGGTATTTTCCTTCTTCACTTGCTTTGGATTTCTTTAGTTGAGACTGTTACAGAATCCTTAACAATAAGAAAATGTTTTATTAAATTTTTATGGATTAGGATTCTTCAGTTAAACAATTTATTCAACATAACATGAAGAATAGGTAGTTTCTATGCTGAAACCTACCTGTAGGTTGATCAGTTGCTGGTTTAAATTTCAAAGTTTATATTCAGATTGTATTAGGGACAAGCTTGGTTTCCCACAGCCTGTCTTTTATTCTCTATGCTTGAGTGGGGAATTGGCTATGATTTTCACAACTTTTACAAGAAGAAAAACAATATTATTTATCGTAAAATAATACTTTTACGAAAGTATTAGTAAAATACTATTAGTAAAAGTAAGTGCTTACTTTTTGTAAGACAAAAACAAAAAGAAGCTGGATGAAACAAAAAGTAAGTTTGTCTACTCCACTATTTTCAAGAGTTTGATTTAATGCAGTTCAGAACTTGTGCAAAAGAGATACCTTTTAACTACTTTCATCTCTCAAGCAACTCTTTGAATAAAGTGAGAGCATTTTGCCCTGGAGGCCAGAGAACTTTAGATATGATACAATGGGTCAACATTAAGAGCAGTTCTTCTAGAAAGTCTAACTGGCTATAAGGCTTGAGGGATTCAGGGGCAGCAGATGGAGAAGTGTTGCTCTAGCTAATTTTTATAATTTTAAATTAGAAAGACTTTGTTGGCAAAACAGTGCTGTTTAACATGAGTTCTCTTCAAGAAGAGTAAAGTTAACTTAGCCAGAGACAGAGTCAAAATAGTTTCTGTCTTAAAAGGAAGATCTTCGAGAAATACTTGTAGACCTGGTTATTAGCTGGAGAAACAAAACTAACACACTTTCAAACACTGGTGAACTGTATGATGTTAATCCAGTAATATATATTTAATGACAAATTTAGGAATGGAGACAGGACATGGGCTAAACTAATCATAAGAGGAAGGCTCGTATCTGATAGACACTTCCCTACCAGGCTGTGTCCTTGACACTCTTCACAGATATAATCTCTGTGTTTCCACAAGAGTTTTATATAAGGTGAAGCCAAAAAAGACATCAGAGATTGTCAGGATTTGAAGGAGAGAGAATTGAAAAATTATAAAATATTACAGATAAAATAGATATGGTGTATTAAGAATATGATCTATGGATAGGCTACAGGTAGTCCATAGACCCCCAAAACTACACAAAATTTTGTGAATCTGCATCACTAAAGCTATATTCACTTAAGAGAGGTAATTGATTCTTCCCTTCTTTCAGGGTGAATGTTCCATAGCTTCCTATGGCAACATGTTCCAGGATTTAATTCATTCATTCATTCATTCATTCATTTTTTTATTTTATTTTATTTATTTTTTGCAGTTTTTGGCCAGGGCCGGGTTTGAACTTGCCACCTCCGGCATATGGGGCCAGCACCCTACTCCTTTGAGCCACAGGCGCTGCCCCATTCATTTACTTTTGAGACAGAATCCCACTGGGTAGAGTACCATAGCATCACTGCAGCTCACAGAAACCTCAAACTCTTGGGCTTAAGCAATTCTCTTGCCTCAGCCTCCACAGGCACCCACCGCAACTCTCAGTTATTTTTAGAGACAGGGTCTCACTCTTCCTCAGGCTGGCCTCGAACTCCTAAGCTCAAAAGATCCACCTGCCTTGGCCTCCCAGAGTGCTAGGATTATGAGAGTGAGCCACCACACCCTGCCTCATGTTCCAGGATTTAATCACTTTCAGTAAGTAGTATTTCTTCTTACCCAAATCCTAAAAATTGAAAAGAAAATAAAGTTTGGTCTTTTATTCCTTCACTACAGTCCTGCATTTTAGGGCACATAAAGAGCAAGTGTTGTATTCACTACTTAGAAAACAGATCTGATGAACAAGGACTCCAGAGAATATATCACTCTGTTACGGTTCTGACTTTTAGGGCTGAGAATATGGTTCACCTCATTAATTTGTTTTCTTAAGATTGAAAATATGTTTAACTCTAATAAATAATAATTATATTACTTTATCAGTGGTATATCTCCATATCTGACATTCATTGCAGGTCATTTTTAACATCCCCTCCACTATGGGATGAAGGCATTTTCACTAATAGTTGCGAAATATAATAAGAACAGACTTCACAGTTGGCACTGTCACACTCTTAAGTTTAAAACACAAAAATTTCAAGTAATTATGTAATGTGAAAGAATTGAAATATCTCAATTTTTATTTCTTTGTCTTGAAAATAACTGTGCTAGCATTGGTTAAAATCAACTGTGAAAATGCACTTAAATGCATGGCATAGGATTTGCAAACTTGAACTGCCTCTGAAATTAGTTTGAATGATTCCTAACCCTTAGGAACTTACTTCTAAGATAGACAGGTGGCAGAGTCCCTTGAATGGGGAATTCAACTGTATAACTACAAGTTCTTCCATGTAGTCAATTAAAAGATAAGTAAGAAAAATGTGCTAATTTTAAGTTTACCTGACGGGCAGGCGTGGTGGCTCACACCTGTAATCCTAGCACTCTGGGAGGCTGAGGCAGATGGATTACTTGAGCTTAGGAGTTTGAAACCAACTTAAGCAAGAACAAGACCCCGTCTCTACTATAAACAGAAAAAACTAGCTGGGGTGGTGGTTCATGCCTCTAGTCCCAGCTACTAGGGAGGCTAAGACAAAAGGATCCTTTGAGCCCAAGAGTTTGAGGCTGCTGTGAGCTGTAATCATGCCATGCCCCAGCACTCTACCCAGTGTGGCAATGAGACTGTCAAAAAAATGGGCAGCACCTATGGCTCAAGGAGCCAGGCGCCGGTCCCATAAACCAGGGATGGAAGGTTCAAGGCCAGCCCTGGTCAAAACTGCAAAAAAAAAAAAAAAAAAAGGTGTACCTGCATATTATTGAAATGCAATTATAACCAGAGCAGTTATTTAGAACTTAGACCAACAAAGAAAATTACTTTCAGGGTAAAGTATTTTGTTATTATACTTAGAATTCCCAGGATATAATGAGAGTAAATAACAGACTGATTTTTAGTCAATTTTGTTTTTATTTTTAAATTATCTACAGACAATGAAACCCTTTAGTTCCTGCAGCTGAGGTGGACAGTCCCACATTCCCATGTTCAGTATACCACTGACATTTGTTATTCAATTAATATTAATAGGATTTTTAGTTCTGCTTTAATTATATGTTACACTTAATCCAGAAGATATGTAATACTGACTATAGTCACCAAATCATTTTCTTTTTATCTTTGATAATGCCCATGTTCTCTAAAAAGTACATTTTATTATCTCTGATCTTTGAGCTTAAGGTAATTTCCTGCTTTTTGCCCTGGAAAGAAAGAACATTCTGTATTATTTGAGACACCTATGGAATGCTTTTATATAATGATTTATTTTTATATGTCATGAATTTTTAATGGCTTTTTCTTGCATCATTTGAGAGGAATAGAAAAGGCTCTTAGATTCACTAAAGGAGTTGTTAGGGTTATTTGTTATAGTTTTGTAATTTAAATTGTTTAAGCCCACAAAATGCCATACGTACACTTTTAAACTAAAACTACTAACAATCTCTTTTTAAGATTTAATTTATACATTTGCACAGATGGTCATAGAAGGAGATATTCATTAACATCTGTAAATGCTGGGAAAATGATGGATGTCTATATTTGTAAAATGCCAGAATAGAATTACTGAGTTTGCAGATGTAGATTTAAAAATACGAAATTTGAATATCTGAAAAACATTCTTTTTAAGCTAGCTTTCTAGAGATTCAGACATTGAATAATTGTCTTTTGCATAAATTTCCATTTTTATAAGTTCAGTAAATTCTTATTAATTTGGACTACATTAATTGAGGGATTTGTGATCATTCAGGTATAGGCAAATTATATTTTTGTTTGGTCCAAATTCTTCTTCAAAGAGAATGCAAATGATTATTACAAAGGAGGTGAAACATAGAGATGAAACACACCAGCAAAACCATTTTTCTGTGCATACTTAAGGGCTTAAGAGTGCTCTTTAAAACACAAGCAATAGTATAGTATAAGATAATTCTGATATTTTAACAAATCCCTTAAGAATCTCTGCTAACAGTTAATAACATCATTTCTGCAAAAATATTCTACTTTTTGAACTTTTTAAATCATTTCATTATGCTTGCACCTAAATCATTCCATATTAATGAGGTTTTTACAAAATTATAATCATTTAATAATATCTAACGTTATTGTCTTTTTAAAATGAACGTTTTTGTTACTTGTTTAACATTTCTCTGGAAGTCTTTCAGGTCAAGTATTTAACCCAGATAATATCTAGATTCGTATTTCAAGCCACGCAAACATTGTTTTGAGGTATGAATATCTAAGTTAGGTATCTACACTGATCAAATTAGCTGAATAATCAATAAATCACTGGGTACGTGTTCTGAGAGTCTATCTTGTTATACAGGTAATTGAACTATTGTATATAAGAATTGCTTTTCTAGTAATTGAGCCATTGGTCTGTTGTGAATCTGATCATTTCACACTGACACCGGTCAAGCAACCAGACCCCCCAAATCATAACAACCAATGATGCTTGCTTCAGTTCACTACTTCCAGTCATAGTTCTGTAGCCTCTGTGATCAACTGGTGCATGTGGCTTTTTCTCTTATGGGGTGAAGGAGTATATCACCCAGGCAGAAATAAGTCAGGAATCTGGAGGAAGAGTTGGGTGCTCATTTGATTACGGCCACTCTCAATACCAAAACTGTCCTTCTGTTAATTACCTAGCATCCTCAAAATTCAGGTTCCCAACCAATTATGCCCATCCCCAGTGTAGTTCTTGCCCCTTGTCTCCTTGCTTGCTGTACTTCAGCCTCCTGGCTTCCTTATATATCTGCCAAACCACTTTGCCATTCCATTTTTGGTCTAAGTTCATAACTTTTCTTTCAGGTCTCAACATAGACATCTCTTCCCCAGGGGAGATTTTCTAGACTCCGTAGCCTAAATTAGCTCCACTTCCTTCAGTAATAATTTTATAACACTCGGTAAACTCTATGTCATATAGCACAGTTAAGTTAAAAGCGTCATTATTCATGTGCCTATTTTTTTAATGTCTGTTTCCTACACATACAGACACACATGCATTCATGATTATTGGTTCCATAAAGATAGATACTGTCCATGGCTGGCTTCCTAGTTTGGAGCACGGTACATAAATATTTCTTGAATGAATGATTGATCCTAAAGGGGATCTTTAACTTATGACACAATACCTACAGATTGGTTGAGAATTACTTAATGTATTCTCTATAATGAAAACTGTACTTTAGATGACCTTAAAGGTCACATTTCCAAGCCTATTTTCATCTTCAGATCATCTTCTGTAAGGAAGTGGTGTTCATTTTTGTTTTTGTTTTTGTTTGTTACCAAAGTTGCTAAGGTAGACAATCTATTCTGTTTTGGATCCTCCATTGTGAAGGCTGTTTGGACCTAGGTTTGGGGCTTACTTATAGCCCCAACATTGTAGTGGTTAAGAGCCCAATCATTTAATTCTGGATTTGAATCCAGGATCTTTAATTTCTGATAGTATGATATTGACCAACTACTTAACTTTTCAGAGTCTCTGTAAACTTGAGCTAACAATACTGGCCTTACATGGTTTTATGAGTATTAATTGAGGTACTACCTATGAACTACTTAGCACTGTGCCTGATATATATTAAACAATAAATAGTATCTATTTGTCACTATTTTTATTATTGAATTCAGAGTAATTTTTATAATTTGGCATTGTGTTTTCAGCACTTTTGGCTGCTGTATTCTTTCTATCACTCTTTATTCTTCAACTCCTAGAAGTGATGGGCAAGGTGCAGTAATTTACCTTCGAGCGGGAGCTAAAATAGGACCTTTATTTTATACAAACATGGCTCCCACCACATTTTCTGTGCAACATTACAAATATTTTACCAGCAAATGAGAACCTCATATTAGTTCTTCAGTATTCTAATGTGGTTGCTTTAAAATTACAGAAAAGTATTTTATCACGTGAGATGTCATCAAACTTTAGTAAGACTGTAGTTGCTCCTTGACAGTTGTGTATATTTATTTTTAAATTATATTTCCTTTGAAATTTTTACATCTCTTGTCCTCTGTGTCTTACTACACTTGTTTATCCAACTCTTTTGGTGACCCCTTTTCTATAGCCTATGCTGACCTCTCATCTTCACCCTACCTATTAAGAATAGCTGCTTCTCAAGATTCTTCCCTCAAACATGTTTTTCCTCTCTGTGCTTAATTCCTTAGGATTCTCATCCATCCCCCAAAGTTTCATTCATCATTTATTGAATCATATGGTTCCCAAATGGCTATCTCCAGCCTCAGCCACTTTCCTCAACTACCACTTGTATCTCCAGTTGTTTGCCAAACCTCTCTAATATTTAGCTCATTAGCAGCCCAAATAGAAGATACCAAAACTGAATCCTCATTTTTCTCTGCAAAATTTCCACATCCACCATAATTTCACCTTTTTGTTATTCACTTTGTCATGTTTTCAGCTATTGGAGTTTGGAACTTTTAAGGACAGGTAATTATTTTTTCTCCTCCTACACTTACTTTGATTCTACTGTCAAGTAATAGAACTTCTTTCTCCATTCATTTATTCATCCATGTAATCAGTTTTTATTAAATGCCTAGAATGTTTCAGGTAGTGTACTAAGTGCAAGAAATAAAGTGAAGAACAAAAATCTTGCAGGTGTAAATCTTAATTAAGGTTATTGTCTGGAGGAAGATAGACATTAATCAAATAATTGTATAAGTTAATAATTAACTTTAAATTGTAAGAAGTACAGTGGAGGGAAGAATCTGAGAGTTAGAGTAAGACAGTTTGGAGGATCATAGAAGGCTTGCTAAGGAAGGAATACTTGAGTTGGTTTCTAAAGAGTAAATGAGAATTAACTAGGAAAAGAGAGAAGGAATAGCATTTTAGGCGTGTGTGAGAGGATAGCACTATTCTTATAGTCTTTTGGTTCCTCAGAGAACAAAAGAGAAAAACCATACAAAACTAGAGGTGGGCAGGGATTAGGCCATATAAATCTTGAATATGATAATGTTATATTTTAAACTATGAACAGGGAAAACGCATCATAGATTTTAAGTATAACAATGGCATGAACAGATTTGTGTTTTGAAGATATCAGTCTGGACTCTATGTTGCTAACATATTAGAAAAGACCAGGAGGAGCCTTTGTACCCACCCCTTCCACCTCTGAGAGCAGATTGTGCTGAGAACTTGACAAGTGACTGCCTCTCCCAGCAGGTACATGCTACATGCTGAGATACCATGGAAATTATTTTGGAGTAGAACTTTCAGACAATATCACACAAAGTTAGAAAGTGGAAGCCCACTATCATTTGCTGATTATATTAAAATATTTCAGACTTCATGGGAAAATCAAAGTTACATGCATTTTTATTTTTCCTTTACTTCCAGTGGAGCAATCTCTTACACGTATGAGTAAAGTTAACCAGATTGATTTTGAATGAAAACTTCTAGTTTAACCTGGTATTTTACTTTAGAGACAGCATTAACATGACTCAGATTGACTACACAACTACTAAAGATATAGCTTCATTATTTTATCTTAATTATATTTGTATGTTTTAAAGTACATGGTTTTAACTGTCACGTTTATATCATTTAATTGTGAATTATAAAATATCTTCTGGGTTTTAGCGATTGGTTGAGGGCTTTGTAGTATGAGTTTTACAAAAACCTATTTTATGAATCAGGTTTTACAATATTAATGATAAATAAATAACATATATGAAAGAATACTAAAGCTATATTTCAACGAATTTTCTGAGCATTGCACTTTCAAAGTAACTTTGCTACTTTTGTCTACAATAAGGAAATTATTCCTCAAATATAATGAGACACAAGGCAAAATTTAATTTTAGATTTATTTTACATCATTTCTTTAATATGGAAACCAAAGTAAGCGTACTACCTTCTGGAGTGATTAAAAATGATTAAAAATTAATGTGTGGAGACCTGGGAGCCTAACTTTAAAGACCATCAGAAGGTTTGAATTAATTAGTTATAGCGTCATCGCCATATAATGCTAGTTTACACATTATATGCTAGTTTATTGCATTATTTATCATCCGATAACAAAAATTGCCCTTAGGAAGCACACAATGGCAATCCATTTTCCCACTGAAAGATAGTAGCTTTCTCGAACACATTAGCAACATGGGATGTAACTGTGAAATCACTGTAAACTCGGAGATATCCTTCTTTATGTTTGAAGGTAGCTGATAGTTATTAACTGAAATTTCCCGTCTTAATATAAGAGGTGAAATTAATTTGAGGGAGGTAAATAATTTTCACTTTTAAATACTTTGGGAAAAATCATAAAATAAATGACTCAAGAATATTTAGTGATCATTAACAAATTCTTGATATTTTTTTCATATTATAAAAATAAAGAAGATAATATACATGTACTTCATAAAAATTCTAAGGTTTAGAAGTTCTTTGAGAAAATTTGATATTTTTATAAATTTTGAGTTTCCCTTTTCTTCATATTCAAGGTTATGTTAGTGTATAGAGCCTTCATTTTCTCACTCTGATGTAATAACAGAGAACATGGCTTATCAAATGCATTCTGTGGAGTTCACGATTTGCCCCTCCATCCCTCGTAATTTGAGAGAGTGGTCAAGGGCAGGTTTTGCCAGAATTCATTTACTTCATCTCACCTCAGTTAAACTCTAGTGCACATATTAAGAGTTTGTTTACATATTTATCCTTTAATTGACTCAGATATTGGGCCCCAGTACAGAAAACATAGCAAATATACATTTCAGAAATGCTAAACTTGTAATGTAATGTAAAATGGAGAATTAGTCTTATTTTCTTAGGGAAGCATCTCAGATATTTCTTACTGAATTCTTAAGTAAATTGTGATGATGTTAAATGGTGACATTAAATACAAAGTATTTTATTGATCATATGTATGTTGAAAACTTCCTATAAACCTACTTTCATTAGGCTGCTGAGGAGAAAATCTTTTTCAAAATATAATAAGAAATTAATCATCTGAGATGAGCTTTACCTTGGCACATAGGTATGATAAAATTACTTTTAAAAGAGGATGATTTTAAAATATGACCTAATTTGAAATAAAGGAAAGAACTGGAGGAGAGAAAGAGGAATTGAACAAAGCAAAGAATTTGTGCTCAGATCACAGTCAATACAGCCAAGTTCAAATAATTGTCTCTTTTATTCCTTTCCCTACTCAGTCCTAAACTGCTAACATAAACTGTACTTGAATATCTAGAGGAAGAAGCTTAGGTTGTTGGGAATACTATGAAATTGATTATCTATTTTCTGATAATTGAAAGTAAATATAAAACTCACTGGGAAAATGAGGCAAAATTTTGTTCACTTGTAACTCTCAAAGAAACTAATTTTTATTTATTTTTTATAACGAATTTTTCTTTAAATGGTACTTTTTTCCATATTTTAACTGATTTTTTTAATTCCTGCTGCAGTGTCTCTCTAATTCATCATGTAGGTTCTGTTACAGTTTTCTGGTCCATTCATAGATTCTCTATGTTTCCATGTGTAAAGTAATTCCACCAATAAATCATCCACCAAAAACACGAGCATCAAGACTCTTAGCTGACTAATAGGCCACACTTGAAAAATTAATTTGTAGCCCACTAACGATCTTAACATTTTTAAAAAATGAATTCATTTTCCCACATTGAAATTTTTTGATATTATGAAGAAATATGCTTCTCGTGTATTAAATAATGGCATTTTAAAGCAGCTATAACCCAAAGTTTCTACTTTTTTCTTATAATATTTAATAGAATCTAAATTAAACTAGGCCCAAAGAGAATTCGCAGTCCAGAGTACTCATCATCATCTGAGAGAGGTACTCCTTTTCTCTCTACTGATAAGGAAATATTTGGAGTTGATGGTGCTTTTTAACATGTATACTGTAAAGTCAGTAAATATTGAATGACACAATACGAAGAGACCACTCACTTTGCACTGTACGTGAATGGTGGTCCATGGTCATGCAATGTGATCGCTCTGGATAGGCCATAGCAATAATAGTGTTTCACTAGCTATAAATTAGAAATTAGCAGTAACATTGTCTTTTTAAGCTAAAAAGCTCATAATAGTTATAATTTTGTCTGGACTTTGTTTCAACAGATCCCAATAGATGAGGACTGAATGAAGTGAATGTCAAAGCCAGTAGTATGTCATTACTGATATTGCAGGCCCTACAGTTGCAAATATCAGCAGAAAGACTTACTAGCAATCTTTGGATTGAGTAAGCCTTTCTCTTGGTTATATCTTATGTTTCCTATATTGTAGCTTGGTCTTTATTTTATTTTATTTTTTATTATTATAATTTTTTTTTTTTTTTTTTGGTTGCAGCCATCGTTGTTTGGCAGGCCTGGGCTGGATTCGAACCCGCCAGCTCAGGTGTATGTGGCTGGTGCCTTAGCAGCTTGAGCCACAAGTGCCGAGCCATGGAGCTTGGTCTTTAAAAGTGTCTGATCTTATCACTACAACTATATGCAGAAAGCACTTTAATAGTAAAAAAAAAAAAACTTTAAATGCAATGCAAGTAATTATTTAGCTTTTACTCAGTAATACTTTGTTTCTTTATATGTTTGTTTAACTATGGTATTGTAAGTGCTTTGCTGTTATCTCAAATAATTATTAAAGCTTCAGTATAAATAACCTAGTTGTGTGAATATAGGATTATAGTTCAGAGTAAGGACTATCTGTGATGGGAAAGTGGCATCTTATGTTATAATTATTTTCTACACAAAATGCCTGCAAATAAAACAGTTTGATTTTTAATTGTAAAACACTCTAATGTGTTTTCCATTTTACAGGTGATCTTCATTTTCAAGGTAGCTTGATGTGGCAGTCTTCTCCTGTTGTTTCTTTTATATCTCATTGAAAGTGAAAAGTGAATGTGCCCAGAGAACGCTGTCTAGTACACGGGACTCAGAGCCCTAACATGTCTGTTCCCTTTGCCCCAAACACCTTCCCTGCATTCTGCCACTTTCATCGCCCTTGGCCCTGTAAGCAGGGCATAGCTCTGATGCCCTTTTTCATGAAGCTTCCTTGATTTCTTCCAATCTGAAGAGATTTGCTTCTCCCCTAATGCCCATAGTTCTGTTTTTTTTTAATCTCCCATTTTACTATTCCACCCTCTGTGTTGGATTATAATTATTTGTATTCCTCTCTTTTCTTCCAACCACTATCCTTACAAGTAAGGATCTTTGTTTTTAATCTTTTACAATGTCTATCATGTGGCAGTTACTAAATAATTCTTTGTAGAATAAAGAGTCAAGTTCTCCCTCTTAATTTAGCTTGTTTTATGGTAGTTTTGTTTGGCATTTTAGCATATAGGGTGTTCCTGAAATTTAACTGACCTCTGCTATTTCCCCTATAACACATTGAATCTATGATCTCAAGGAAAAGAAAAAAAATAGATGCTAGTAGTTTTAATGTTGCACTTTCATGAATTAAGTGAGGAGTTCTAATTACTTTTTAAAATGTAAAAAGATTGATTATATTTTTAAGAGAAGTGAATTAGATTCTGGAGGCTCATTGCCTTTCCCGAGCTACTTTGTGAGCTGGTGTTTGAACTGTTCTTTCCATACAAAGTGAACACATTTTAATGTCAAAATTCAACATCCTAGCCATCTTTCTGAACTCCAAATTGGAAAAAAGGTAAAAGCTGGAAATGAGAGCATAGTAAATTTGAAGTTTTCTCAGGAACACCATGTTACCTTTTTGTTTTTAAAGCAATAAGTTATTTCATTCTGTACCTTTTTTGTTTGGACCAGAGGGGTCCTGAGAGATGTGGAGGACCTGGGAAAAGTGAAGGGCTTTAGTAACAAAGGTGATTAAGGGAAGAAAAAAAATCCAGGATGTCATTTTCTATCAAAGATGCTCCTCTGTGCGTGGAAGCTACCGGAGAAGAACCCCTAAATACTGATGAATTCTTATGTTGAGATCAGTATGGTGATTTGGGCAACTCTCTAATTCTGGCAATTCTCATCAAGAGGTTTCTTTGATCACTGCCGGTTGGGAGCAGAGCAACACTTAGGAGGAGAAGCAGAAAGCAGGACCATTAGTGCTAGACAAATGTGTCTGCTGCTTAGTCATGGGATCAAAAGTAAGTCAGCCTGGCCAACCACGACTCTTAGAAGTGGTATAAGAACCACCATTGATTACGTTTTATGTGTATCATCCAGTTCATAGACCTTCTGGCTCTTGTCCTTGTTTCTTTGACTCTTCAATTAAGGAGATTCCTAGAAAATAAAGTCAGGTTGATTGTGTTGCTATTTAACAGTATCTCAGCTTCACTTGAATATTTGCCCAGGATTTAGAAGCTGTTGACACTGCCTCAGATATAGTCCTGAGAATAGCATAGTGCCACTAACGAGAATATCACAGGAAAATAGGAACGATGCCAAATGTGAGTGAGAGGCGCTTGCCATTCTGTCCATTCCACAATCTTCAGCTCCATTTTTCCCAAACAGCAGTCAGTAGAAGCAAGTACCCTTGCTGCAAATCTCCCCTCGCCCCAGAACTGAAAGGGAAAGTGGATCATAGATGTGAAGAGTTCTTTCCATCTTGGCATCCAGTGCGGTGTCACTTAGCTGGATCTCTATCCCAAGTGTTAATTGATGCTGTTAACTTTCTGTAGTGATGCCAGGAAATAGTAATGGGGAAATGACACTCTGCTTATCTTGTACTCAGAGATTGTATTTAGAGAACCATATGTTTCTTTAGCCAAAGGGCACTAAAATAACACTGAGCTATTTAGCAAACTTAGAAAAATGAGTTTTTAGAAGGTCTCCTGATATCTTGTAGAAATTGTTATATACCTAAAAAGTGGAACTTAGCTACTCATCACAAGGACCAGACTTAATATATTCTAATGAATTATTCTAATTTATTCTAATATATATTATTCTAACATATTTATAATGAATTAAGTAGACATTTTCTATCATAGAAATTCATATCTTTGTTATAATCCTCTTCTGAGTTATTAAAAGGAGTATACTTTCTTTGTGTATAACATATCACTTCTAATAAAATGATAATATGAACTTAGTGTAATGTGTTTATGTAATGTGTGGCCACGTAATTAAATAGGAATACTTGTGTAAGAATTTCACATCTCCTGTAGCTTCTACACCTACCTGTGTGACTTTAGATAAATTATTTCATTTCTATATGCCTAGTTTTCCATTTTTAAAGTGCTGGTTAATAAGACCTATCTCATAGGATATTATGAGGATTGATTGAGTTAAAATAATATATACAAATAAAAATTAAAAATTTGATAATATGAAGTAAAAAAATAACTATTTTTATTGAGCACTATTCCAGGTATAGTAGAACAGCTCCTGGAGCAGTGCTCAATAATAATAGTTATTTTTTTTAACTTCATGTTATCAAATTTTTTATTTCTATTTGTATAGATTCTTAATTTATAATTACCCAACAATATTAGTTGCATTCGCCTATTCTCAGTTGTCAAAATCAAGGACTTAAAATAATGTTACACTTTTCTCCGGATTTTCTTTCTAAACTTGACAGAGAACATGAGAAGTCCTTGAGCAAACCAAGTAAGAGTGATGCTAAGTCAGTGAAGATGTAAAAAGGTATTTCTGAAAAGACATTCAGGAAATTAGGGACTGTGTGCAGTCAGTACGAAGCTATAGACCTTGGGTTCTCTGAGTTACATACTAGAGAAATCACCTATATAACTTTAGTTGCAATATAAAACCAAAACCTATGCCTAGATTGCACTACTATGAAGGCAATATATTGTTTTCCTAACTGCCTCTCACCCCACAAGAAATGACACAGTAGAATCAAGGAATACTAAAAAACAGACCATGACAGGAATATATCAAACAGCTCCAGCCCAGATGGGACAGAAAATACAGAGTATGATATTCAACTCCTTGCATGACCCAAGACACCATGGTTGCATCGGCCATAATGTTTGGCATGAGCAACTTCATCAGCATCATTGATGAGCTTCGGATAAAGTGGATTTATCCCCCACCAAGATCTAGAAGTGATATTGGCAATGAAGTGGCCCTTGCCATCATCAGTTCTTCTGACCCAGCTATGGCTGGATATCTGAGGACAGAGAAGCAACATGATCCTGGTGAACTGGAGTGGAAAAAGCTGGGAATTCAAAAGAAACACCTCAACAACACACAAAAATAAGCCTTAGGTGGCTTAGTCCAATTGTGGCGTGTTCATAGAGAGCTTAATCTCTAATAGTTGGCAGTGAAATGGTTTTATATAAGCAAAGGGCAGAAACAGGAGTGATAATAACCAACCTTCGTGAAATCAATGATAGTATTATAATTAGGACTTTTTCTATTATATTCATTTTCTCCACTGATGATTTTGCCAAAAGAATCACATATTCTCTCTGTCATCTTCTTACCTGTCTCATCTCTTTTCTCTCCTATTCAAACATGTAAGATATAACATTGTAGAAATCCTCTCCATTTGAAATTTTTATCATCATGCCTCTGCTTGAGAATCTTGCCTCAGTGGTGGCCTACTCCACATAGCCACATATTTAGTTCCTTGGCCTCCCAACAAGAGGCCTAGGTAAGACCCTCTGCAGCCATTTCCCTCTCTGTTCTGTACTCTAGCCTCAGGCCTTTCTTATCGTTGTATCCTTTCATCAGAAATGCACTTTCTCTGCCAATTTATATAGATCTTTCTTTAAATTGCAAATCAAAAATTGCCAGTTTTAGGAAATCTTTATTAACACCACGCCTCCCGGTCCCTTTTTCTGTTTTGTATCTCCCGTAACAGGCATGCTTTGCTATTTTAGCTCGCGCTTGCACACGGACAACTCTGCATCACACTTGTTATCTCATGTGCCAGTGAAGTCAACATGGCCCCTAAAGACAGAGGACCTATCCTGTCCACTGTTGCCTCTTCCTACCTACCTCCACACACATGTGTACACACACACACACACATACACACACACACACACACACACACACACACACACACCCCATCAGGAAAATGGATGGAAGAGTTCACATAGAAACACACACAAGTATATAAAGAAAACTGATGTCAAAAGAAGTCATTATCTCTTTAGAAATCTTGTTTTACCTGAGATTTATCATCCATTTCACTTTTATACCTGAGCCAATATACCTTATGTGTTGTTATCTTTCTACCAAATGCATGTTTATATATTTTCAGAGTCAATTCAAGATAAAATTCAAGTGAATATACTTACATTATTTTGTTAATGTGTATATTAGTACCAGATGCCAAAAAGATAAAGAGCCTCGTTCTTTGGGCAAAAGGAATCTTCCAAATGTCAGTAAATGGACTAATTGTTTTCTAGGCTTGTTGTGATTTGCTTTGTTTTTGTCTCACGCTTTTTTCTTCTTTTCGATCTAGTCTTACAGGTACAGTTCTACATATGCTTTGGGTATAACTGAATTTAACACTAACTGCGTTGACTTCAGAATCACATCTGAGATGAGTAACAGGAATTGTCCTGTTTACATTATCTGTTCTTGGAACTGGAGACATGAAAATGACACATGAAGTGTTTGTAGATGTTTCCAAAATCCAGTGTCATTTCCATTCAGTAGCATTATTAACACAACTGGTGTATCTTTGTCATACCAGTTGGTCTCAGAGCAGAGCCCAGAAAACAGTAGATGTAGAGCAGACAGAATTTTTAGCTAAAGGGAAATGGTTGTGGAAGGTCATGCCCAAGTGCATGCATAGGACACGCAAAGCTGCTGATGCCAGAGGAATACTTGAAAAGTAAGCCCAACGGGCACCAGTGAGAGGGCACTGAGGGCAAAGCTCACCTTCATCACAATTTTGCCCTGACTCTCTTGTCCGCTCACTTACTGTCTGGGTTTTTTAAAGATTCAGGTCCTCTGTGTTGTACGGAGGGTTTTGATGTACTATAACCTCTTAAATACCGGTGTACCACTTCATTAAATGCCAAAAACATAGTCAAGCCCTGAGTGGTAAATGTCTGTGCTGCCTAAGACTGAATGTATTTTTTTTTCCTGCATGATCATCCATTGTGGTGTTTGTAAGTAGCAAGAAATGAGCCTGATTTGTTCTCCTTTGTAGAGCCAGGCCGAGGCCCACTACAAAGGAAGTAAACATGCCAAGAAGGTCAAAGCACTAGAGGCAACGAAAAGTAAACCCAAAATGGTTTCTTCCAAGGACAGCGCAAAGGCTAATCCCAGCTGCTCCATCACTCCAATCACAGGCAACAGCTCTGACAAATCAGGTCAATGACACTTTTTGTTCTTTACATTCTTTGTGTTTCTCCTGTTCCCCCACCGCAACCCCATTTTCCTACCCTCAGTTGTTGCATGTTACTTTCCATGATTTGTTTTTGTAATATTAGTGTGTTTCCTTCACAAGAAGGATTTGTGTATTTGCATGAAATTTAAGCATTTGATATGTTGCCATTCCATGTTGTTAACTATATACATCTAAATATATATGTGTGTGTAAATATATATACATATATAAAAGTATATGTGCATGAAAATTAGTAGAAGCTGCTTAGTCACAATGTGTTTAAACAAAAATCAGTAAACGGATCTAAAATACTGAGTTAATTATTACTTCTTTCTATTCCTTTCATGTTTGGTTTTTTACTATAGACTTTTTAAGTGAGGGAATTCTTAAACTTCTTTACTAATAGACATTTTTGTATTCTCTTACCCAAGGGAAGGGCAAAAGGTGAAGTTTTCTGGGAGAATGGCATTAGTAAATAAAGCTAGAAATGTGCTTAGTAATAAGAGATTATGATTTTTTAAAAAACCTTTGTGGATTTCCTCTCAGAGTTACAAATGAACTTAAAGATTTTAAGGGAACTATTTACAAAGTCATGAATTGATTAACAGAAGAACTGTCCCTATAAATGAAAATGGGTCATTACTGGAAATGCCTCTTAAGAACATTCTATATTTCATAGCCCCAATGAGTATTATTTCTGAGTAAGTTCATTCAGTGGAAAGAGAAAAAATTCATTCTGCAGCATGGATACCATGAAATTGGATGGTTAATAGGCTTTCACACTCTAACATCTGCCCCTCAGGGCCCATGATGGATATGTTATCTTGTTTCAGTGGCTAATTGAGGAAAAGTGTCTGTTAAAAAGAAACTAACCAAATATGTTCTTTCTCTCACATTTGACTTTCTCCGTAGGACTCTCCTACATTTGACTTTCTCTATAGGAACCTCTCTGTTGTGGGAGACACACACATTTCTAATTCTCTTTTCCTCTTCAGATCATTATAGAATTTGAGGATGAGGCTTAAGAATGGTTTCCCATGGCTACCCAGGGCTCTGGAAAAGAGCAAATCCATTGCAGTAAGAGGAAGATTCAGAAAAACCTGTTCAAAGAGGCTACGCAAAAAGGGCTAATATTGATCAGGTTCCATAGATGCTGGTGACAAAAACTCAACAGCCCAGAAATAGTAAGCTAACCCAAATTTGGTATCACACAAAGACTTTTTGTTCTTTATGTGATAGAATCACTAAATCATGTTTTCTGATGAACAGATACAGTAATAAATACTAGATTATTATATAGCACTTCTCCCCTTCTAAAGAACAAAGCCTTTTAGCATATATTATCTAATTATTCTTTAACCAATATTTATCAGATACAGTATTAAGTAGTATCTCTGTTTTACAAAATAGCAAACTGAAGGTACAGGTTGTGGCAATTATTTTCTAGAGGTTATCCAGTGTTTGGAAGAGCAGGAACCATCATCTCCTGACTTCCTGCCTGTTTTTATTTTCTACGGGATATCATTGCTCATAAATCAAGACTCTGCCAAAGATTCTATTACCTGAATTATGCTCTTTACTTCCAGAAGAATGTATAAGGAAATATAAAAACAATGAAAATTTGTTTCACTCTATTCTGTCAACTATTTTGTGACTTGAGCTAATAAAACAGTTGACAGGAAAGAGTTCCAGGACTGCCCCTGAGTGAGCTCAATGTCCCACTGCAGTTAACTTACTATTCGGAAATTGAGTTTGCTCTAGGGATAGTAGTAAAAGTAGTGAGCAGAAAAGAGCATCTGAAACATAAATAGAGAAGGATCAATAAAAAAAGACTCCATTAAAAAAAAAAAAGAAGATGATGAAGAAGAAAAGTTGCAGTTGCAGAAGAAGAGAAAAGAAAGTAGGGGGAAAAGTCAAAGATTAGGAGATAGAATCAAGGAAAGAGCAATATGGAAACAGGAAATCAAAATAAAGGTGCCTAGCTTATAGTCACAGCTTATACCTGTGGGGTGCTCAATTTCAACATGTATCTGTTGAAATAATAAAATTTAATAATTCAAGCCTTTTATTTGAACACTCAAATGTTAGTGGATGCTCCGTAAAACAGAAAAACTGCCTAAGCAGTTGTGTTTGCTCACTGAGCATTTGGAACATGCCAGGGTTAAGTATAGTAGTGATATAAACAAGGAAGATGAAATATTTAGTAAGACCTAGAACTAGGAAGGAGAGGAAAACAAATCTCAACCACAGCACCTTTTTTTGGTAGACACGCGATCATCTTTAATCCTGCATTCTCTGCTTCCTCTACATTCTCCTACCCACCTTCACAGCACCTGCTGTAACAGTATTGACCTCATTCACCACGTGACTATACAGATTTGGACTGTAAGTGATGGAAAATACCTATATTTCATGGTTAACTCATTTTCCATGTTTTCTTACTTAAAACCTATTTTTGTATAAGTATTAATACTAATGAAATATTTTATTTCTTCCATTACATTTGCAAAAGCAATACTAACGTTATTGAAAGACGGCACTATTTATAAACAAAGTGGCTTGCATTTGCTAAATAGATATATGTTCTTCAATCAAATGCCAGCTTCTAAGAATTCCCATATGTGTTTTGTAGAATTTTTAAGTTAGAAAATTAGAAGCTTTGCCCAGATGGGAAAGCTGGTCTAAACAATGTAATTAATACACAATGTGTTGCTAATTACCTATTTCTAAATCCTTAAAAAGCTCCTATAGCTTTGTCAGAGTACTAGATTTTTGTGATTATCTGGCTTTCATTTCATTTAAAATCCTGTTTTAGAAAAACAGAAGACATAAAACCAGTACTTCATAAAAACTCTAGGCAGACTGAAGAGAGTGAAAGGGAGCGAAAAAGAGAAATGGAGATTGTGACACTTGATCAACTGAAATGTTTTATTTCAGACAACATTGCCTTTAAGGAGTCATCCAAAAATTTAGAGTAATAATCTCAGTGAAAATTCGTGGTTGATTGGCAAATCTCAGGAGACTGAAATTCCCTAGCACTGGTCTTTCTCTTCTGAATGAAGAGCTCCTGTCAAGTGGGCTTAAGTAGTATTTTTATGAGTCTTAGATATTTGAATGAAAAGTGAAAATGTTACACACTTGATGTCTCAGATGCCAGATTTCAAATAGTCAGGCATTCACAACATCCACAGGATTGACGGATTCAATTTTCCTTCTCATGTGTTAGCATCAATAGCTTGGCAACAGAGTGTTGTTCAAGGAGAGCAAATTTAAGGAAGAGTAAATAACTGGGTATTAAGGGAGAAAGCAGCACCCTGGGATTCACTGAAGATCAATCAAGGCAAGGTGTGAATTCAGAGTATCTGACAAGGAACATGGGACCCACAGATGACTTCTCTATGCTCCTTGAGTGCACACATTATTTATTCTAAGAAGTGATCTGACAATCTTCCAAAAGCTATGGAAGCCTTCTTTCTGCCATTTTGGCTGTTGGGATAACCATTTCGCCCTTTTATGTTATATATAGAGGCATAATTTGGCTCACGTTGCATTTGGATCTGTATAATACAAGGAGAGTTGTTGTAATGGGGCTATCATATATGACAATTTTAGAGTATTATGGGAAACTTTCTTTTTTTATCTCAGGTAAGTAAACAAAATGAATTTAAACTTCAATTGCAGAAATGTTATTTTTATAAGAAGTTCTAACTACATCATTTAAGAAAATTAAATATATTTTATTAGAGGCAGTGAAATAATAATAGCTGTCTCACTCACATTTTAGATGTAGAGATAGAATTAAATGCAAAATACAAAGAAATGGTTTTATGGTCTCCTAGGATATGTCCCAACTTTTAAAGCTACATTAGTGGAAGTTTGAAACACAGTGAGAAGGAGGGGAGATATTGAGGTCAAAACACAGTAAGCATTAGTCAGCTTCAGGAAGATGACTAGAACATATTGGCCAGATATACCACCCAAATTGACCCCTGGAATTCAAGTGTCATGATGCCAAATGCATGATAACACACCTGTGATAAGATGCCCCATACATCAAATCCAAGGATCTTTTGTTTCACTTGATCTTAGCCAAAAGACTGAGAAGCTATCATACAGGTTCAAAAATACAGAGCCTTAAAAGAAAATCGTTTCTTAAAAATAGTAAAATATGACCTAATGATAATCTGATAGTCGACCTAATAGTATGTATGACTAAGTTTTAGCATTAGATGTTTTAAAAAGTAGGTACATTTCTAGTTTCAACCACATAAAGCTATTTGGTATTAAGTGAATTATTATTTTATTTCAAATTTTGGTTCCATGAATTGCTTTGTGCTGTTTTGGTTACATGAATTGCTTTTGTGCATTTTGGTAAAAGGTATTCTCACTAGAGTGAGATCATATCTCATCGTGATTTTGACTTGCATTTCCCATATGATTTGTGATGTTAAACTTTTTTTCATACTTTATAAGTACTCCCAACTCTAAGATTAAACATACATCATACCTGTTAGGTATAAATTTTCCTGTGCCTTCCTTCTCCTTCCCACCTGCTTGGTTTCTGTTCAGATTTACTACCATATGTGCACATGAGTGTTGATCGATTAGGTCCAACTTAATAGTGAGCACCTGTGGTGTTTGTTTTTCCATTCTTTGGATACTTCAGGTCCATACAGGTTGTTACAAAATGATATTCGTTCACCATTTTTTGTGGCTGAGTAGTACTCCATAGTATGCATATACCACTTCTTTTAATGCACTCATGTATTGATGGGCCATTAGGTTGATTCCACATGTTTGCAATTGTACTGCAATTAAACATTTGAGTACAGGGTCTTTTTGATAAAATGACTTATTACCCATGAGATCGCTAGATTGAATGGAAGGTCTACTTTTAATTCTTTGAGCTATCTCCATATGACTTTCCAGAGAGATTGTACTAGGTGCTATCCCACCAACAGTGTATAAATGTTCCTTTCTCTCTGCATCCACACCAGGATCTGTTGTTTTGTAACATTTTGATAAAAGGTGTTCTCACCAGAGTGAGAGCATATCTCATTGTGATTTTGACTTGCATTTCCCATATGATTTGTGATGTTAAGCTTTTTTTCATATGTTTGAAGATACACATTTTGGCCATTAGTGTATCTTCTTTTGAAAAGTGGCTGTTCATGTCTTTTATGTACTTTTTAATGGGGTTGTTTGATTTTTTTTCTTGCTTATTTGCTTGAGTTCTTTATAGCTTCTGGCCCTTTATTGGATATATCAGGATGTCAGCCCTTTATTGGATATATAGTCTGCAAATGTTTTCCCCCATTCTGTAGGTTGTCTATTTGCTCTGCCGATTATTTGGCTGTTAATGTAATCAAGGCTTTGATTAAATTTAAGAGGGGGGTTTTAATTTAATCAAGCCCCATTTGTTAATTTTTGTTGTTTCTGTGATTGCCTTTGGGGTCTTCATAAATTCCTTGCCTAGTCTGATGTCTATCAGAGTTTTTCCAACATTTTCTTCTAGAATTGTTACATGCCTTAGGCTTAAGTCTATTGTCCATCATGAATATTTGTGAGTGATGAGAGGTGAAGATCCTGTTTCAGTGTTCTACATAGGCTATCCAAATTTCCCTGAACCATTTATTAAATAGGTGTCTTTTCCCCAGTGTATGTTTTTGTCTGCTTTGTAAAAGGTCAGATGGCCATTTAAATAACCTTTAATTGGTTGCTGTCTAAATAGACAAAAGCATATGGAATGATACAAAATGCCATAAATATACAAGGATTTAAGAACAAAGATAATGAGGTGAGAGGGGAGGATGGGTGGAGGGAGGGCAATTAGTGGGATCACACCTACGGTGCATCTTAGTAGGGTACTGGTGAAACTTATTAAATGTAGAGTATCAATGTCTTTATATAGTGATTAAGAAAATGCTATGAAGGCTATCTCTCACA
>CAUYRH010030968.1:0-31034 GCA_963574655.1 Perodicticus potto
CGCCTGTAGTCCCAGCTACTTGGGAGGCGGAGGCAGGAGACTCGCTTGAGCCCAGGAATTGGAGGTTGCTGTGAGCTGTGATGCCACGGCACTCTATCCAGGGTGACAGCTTGAGGCTCTGTCTCAAAAAAAAAAAAAAGACCTAAGTGCCCACAGTAGCATGTCCTTCAAAGATACATCTCTGGTGGCTGCTACTGGCAGTGAAATATTAGAAGGACCATGAAATCAGTTAACATGGTAGATGCTGTGTCCTCAGGATAATTCAGCTACTCTAGCCTACTGCAATCTAGCTTCCATTTTAATCAATCCTTCACATAATGTGTATTCTTCCTCACATGGCGATCATTCAGCCTTATAGCTATGTTGTGTAGGCACATGTCTGCATGTTAATATGATCAAAAGAGTGGATTAGTATTAGGATAGTGTTTTAAACATTTTGAGTTGTGGCTAAGATTGAGAGTAAAAGAACTTAATAGGAGTAAAAAATTAGTCTAATAAAAGAAGGGAAGTAAAAGGGCCATGCTGAGGAAAGAGCCAAACTCTATTTCCAAAGCAAGATTATGGCAAGTGGAGAAAAACATTATCAATCCTATGAAACTTTCCCTGCATGTTATCTATGTTTTTCTCTTTTCTCTTTGTGTGAATATTTGTTATGTAAGAAATGTTTCCCTATTACAATCGAGTAACTTTTTTCATTTTCTTAAGCCTGGAGAAAATGCAGAAAGATTCCAATGCAGGAAAAGAATCCATTCTCCCTGCTCTGCTTCATAAGCCTTGTCTTCCTGCTGTGTCCCATACTGACCGTGTCTGGCACTATGATGAAGAATATCTTCCTGATGCTTCCAAGCCTGCTTCTGCCAACACCCCTGAGCAGGCAGATGGTGGTGGCAGCAATGGTTTTATAGCTGTTAACCTGAGTTCTTGCAAGCAAGAGATTGATTCCAAAGAATGGGTGATTGTGGACAAGGAGCAGGACCTTCAAGATTTTAGGACAAATGAGGCTTTAGGCCACAAAACAACTGGAAGCCCTTCTGATGAGGAGCCTGAAGTGCTTCAAGTCCTGGAGGAATCACCCCAGGGTGAAAAGCTTCGATTAGGCCCTTGGGCAGAAAATGATCATTTCAAGAAGGAAATTTCAGGTGTGGTCTTAGAACTTTCTGCGGAGTGCCCTGCCACTGTTGCTTCAGAACAGTATATAGATAAGCTGGAACTCCAAGCTGGAGTGGCTAGTCAGTTTATTGCAGCAACACCTACAAGTCAGATGGAGGCACAAGCAGAGGGACCTCTTACAGCGGTAAGAAATTTGTTTCTGTCATTATTTTCCATTATTTTCCATTATCCACTCAAGGTGCTGTTAAGAAAGAACTAATAGTTGAGATTCTTTAGTAGGAGCCTAAGTTTGGCAAGTGAGTGTGGGAGTAATATTTGGACTAAGTTCCATATCAGCTGTCCAATATGAAATTTTTCAAAACTGGAGTTTTCTTTCATGATATCAAACTCAGTATATAAAATAGCATTATAACCTAATTTATAATTAGATGTATATATATATAATATGATTTTTAAAAATTTTATGGCTAGGTGCAGTGAGCCTCCTAGCTCTTTAGGAGGTCAAGGTGAGAAGATCACTTGAGCCCAGGAGTCTGACATTGCAGTGAGCTACAATGATGCCACTGCACCCTAGCTGGGGCAACAAATTCAGACTCTGTCTCTCAAAACTAAATAAATAAATAATTTATAATTCTAGAAATTTTAGTATACATTTGGTGAGAAAGGCATATATTTAGCCATTCGTGGTTTGTTCTTTACACTGTACACTATTGCTAAGTCTAAGCTTATTCCCTTTCTATGTTATAAACTCCTTCTAGAAATTTCTCCCACTACATATTTATCTTGACTTTCTTCTTGAGGCTTAAATTCAGGGTTTACTTTTGCACAGCAATTGTTGTCACTTCCCTAACTTACTACACATGCATTTAATAGGGGGTGCTGCCAATTAGTCTCCCCAGATTTCTTGCTGCTCTGACTTTATACTGTAGCTTGAGCAGTATGATAAACTATATTGCCATTCCATCTAAATATTTTTAAATAATGGCTCAGCGCCTGTGTCTCAATGGGCTAAGGCACCAGCCACGTACACCTGAGCTAGCGGGTTCGAATCCAGCCCGGACCTGCCAAACAACAATGACGGCTGCAACCAAAAAATGGCCGGGCGTTGTGGCGGGAACCTGTAGTCCCAGCTACTTGAGAGGCGAAGGCAAGAGGCTCGCTCGAACCCAGGAATTGGAGGTTGCTGTGAGCTGTGATGCCACGGCACTCTATCCAGGGTGACAGCTTGAGGCTCTGTCTCAAAAAAAAAAAAAATAAATAAATAAATAAATATTTTTAAATAAGATTTATTCTGATGGGAGACTGAGTTTATATCTTTTTCACTCAGGTTTTTTTTTATGATATGAAGGGAAGATGTACTGATATCTTAATCTATAGAAATAGGAAAAGCAAAAGTTCAGATACAAGTATAGTTGGCATATTAAATTATTGTGATAAGAACTTTAAGCACTCTTTAGTTCTCTTAATTTATTAGTACAGATTTGTGAGTCTTGATAAAGGACTTCCCTTATCCACATACATGACTAGTTAAATAGCCTGTATAAAATTTTTAGATAATGTATTTTGTTTTGCTTTTTTAAATAATGTATTTTGAAAGCTAGTTACATTTACTAGATTGAAAAGAAATTAGACTGGGGCTAATTTTGGAAATTATATTTTTCCCCAGGACAAATAGTGGTAAAATTAATCCACGAGAAATTATTTCTTTTTTTTTTCTATTTTTAATATTTTTTTTTATTAAATCATAACTGTGTACATTAATGTAATCCTGGAGTACAATGTGCTGGTTTTATATACAATTTGAAATATTTTCATCAAACTAGTTAAGATAGCCTTCACGGCATTTTCTTAGTTACTGATTTTTTATTTTTTAATTTTTTAATTTTTATTTTTTTCTTGAGACAGTCTCACTGTGTCACCCTCAGTAGAGTGCCATGGCATCACACCTCACAGCAACCTCAAACTCTTGGGCTTAGGTGATCCTCTTGCCTCAGCCTCCCAAGAAGCTGGGTCTATAGGCGCCCGCCATAACGCCCGGCTATTTTTTGTTGCAGTTTGGCTGGGGCTGGGTTCAAACCCACCATCCTTGGTATATGGGGCCAGCACCCTACTCACTGAGCCACCCTCTATTTTTTATTTTGAAAAAACTCAAAACTTAAAAAAGAAAGAAAGAAAGAAAAATCTTAAAACTATGAAAAAGTTACAAGACTAGGACAATGGACACTATATAGCTTCTTCCTGTGGTCACCAATTGTTAGCAGTTGAATATATTTGTTTTGTCTTCCCCCTCCCATATATTCATTGTCATTGTCATAGAAATCATTTCTTAAAAAAAGATGCTGAACAACATGTCTTTATAGACAGTAAGATAAGATTAAGTTTTAGTTTATAGAGGAAATATTAAATTACATTTCGATTAGCAAATGGAGAGACAAAATTAAACTGGCATAAATGAAAAAGTATAGAAAAGAAAAAAAAAATACAACAACTCGAACTGTTTCCAAGAAAATCTTAAGTAGTGATCCAGAATGATAGTAACTGTAGGAAAGAACATGATCAGTTTTATGTGATGTTGGGTAGTCAGCACTGGCAGGGAGAAGGATGGACTTTTGAATAGTGATGTTGCAGATACAGAAGAGTTACTCCTTGCAAAGAAGAGAGTTGTATTTTTTTTTTCTTTTCTATACTTTTTCATTTATGCCAGTTTAATTTTGTCTCTCCATTTGCTAATCGAAATGTAATTTAATATTTCCTCTATAAACTAAAACTTAGTCTAATCTTACTGTCTATAAAGACATGTTGTTCAGCATCTTTTTTTAAGAAATGATTTCTATGACAATGACAATGAATATATGGTCTCTTAGTTCTAGACAGTCCTTTAGAAAGCCAGTGCTTCATTTTAATATTACTGTTAGAAACAGTATAATGTGACTAGGGACAGGACAGTGTGACTGGGGACAAATAATACCATCTATATGTTATCTATTGGTATATAAAAAAATTACCCCCAATTTAGTAGCTTTAAACTACAGTCCTTATTTCACACTGTTTCTGAGGGTTGAAATGCAGGAGTGGCTTAGTGCAGTGGTTCTGGTTCGTGATCTCTCATGGTGTTGTCAAGCTGTCAGCCAGAGTTGAAATCATCTGAAGTTTTGACTAAGAAGAGAAGTTCTACCTCCAGGCTCACTCATATGGCTATTGGCAAGACTTAGTTCCTTACTGCTTCTGGCCAGAGGCTTCAGTTCCTTGCCATTTGGGGCTCTCCATACTTGACATCTGGCTTTCGAGTGAGGAGAAAAGAGACATAGGAATAGAGATGGAGAGAACTTGTCCCCACCAAGATAGAAGCCACAGTCTTTTATAACCTAATCCTGGAAGGGGCATACCTACACTTCTGCCATATTCTTTTTTTTTGTAGAGACAGAGTCTCACTCTCTCGCCCTCCGTAGAGTGCTGTGGAGTCACAGCTCACAGCAACCTCCACCTCTTAGGCTTGAGCGATTCTCTTGCCTCAGCCTCCCAGCTAGCTGGGATTACAGGCGCCCGCCACAACGCCCAGCTGATTTTTGATGCAATTCGGCTGGGGCCGGGTTTGAACCCGCCACCCTCGGTATATGGGGCCGGCGCCCTACTCGCTGAGCCACAGGCGCCGCTCGACTTCTGCCATATTCTTTTGGTCACTCAATCAAAAGTACCGACTCTGTAAATTGTAAGAGAGGCTAACACAAGGATGAGTCCCAAGAGGCAGAAATCATTTGGAACTATTGTATTGTATTGTATTATTACATTTGCTTATTTATCTATTTATTTTGAGACAGAGTTTCACTTTGTTGCCCTGGGTAGAGTGTCATCATAGCTCAGCAACCTCAAACTGTTGGTCTCAAGTGATCTTTTTTTTAGAGACAGAGTCTCACTTTATCACCCTTGGTAGAGTGCTGTGGAGTCACAGTTCACAGCAACCTCCAGCTCCTCAAGTGATCTTCTTGCCTCAAATTCTTGAGTAGCTGGGACTACAGGCACCTACCATGATGCCTGGCTACTTTTTCTATTTTTAGTAGAGATAGGGTCTCACTCTTGCTCAGGCTGGTCTCAAACTTCTGAGCTCAAGCAATCCACCCACCTTGGCCTCTCAGAGTGCTGGAATTACAGGTGTGAGCCACCGTACCTGGCCACTGAGGACCATTTTAGAACCTGGCTATCATTTTTCCATATCTGATCTTAACAGCAACTCCATGGAGCAGGCAAAGAGAATATTATCTTTTTGCTCTGTGGGCACCAAGGTTCAGGACAGGGAGATGATCCCCGAAGAATCAGATGGCTGGTAGACTGGGACTTCTGCCCCTCATATAGGAAACGTACCTCGCACCAGTCTTCTGTCCCTTACAGTGAGATGTTGTAAGCATGGTGAAGGATTTTTTTCACAGTACTTTCTTAGTTCTTAGAGATACAGAAGAGGAAAGGAGGTATAAACAATGGACTAGAGTGAGCAGGACCAAGTAAAAGAGAGTAGCAGAATTTTTTATAAACTGGCTGTTAGCCAACATCTAGTGAGAGAATTTCTCTAACTGTATTTATAGTAGTATCAACACCAATTAATTGCTTTGCCTTAATTCTGTTCTTTTCATTTTTCTTCAAGCTTGTTAAGTGTCTGCTAAATTATAGGCTTTACGCTATGCTTCAGGGTTAAAAAGTTCAGCACCAAACTGACCAGTTGGCACTTAAAGCCTAAATCTAATCAGTTACCTTAAACAAACTGAAGTGACTGTAGTGAGGCTGTGTACAGCAATGAGGACACAAACAAATCTAGGACTGAGAAGTTTTAATTTGGGGTATTTTTGCTTTCTGAACTTCTTTTCTAAAATTTTTTTAAATTATACTGATGGTGCTTTACTTTCATAATTAGGGGGAAAAGAAAAATTAATCTTTCTGGGAAGGTTAAGGAATGCTTCAAAAATAAGTGACTTTGAATAATGATTCAGTTTGCTGAAGGAGGATGTGAGAGTGTTAGGCAAAAAGAACAGCATGTGCAAAGGCCCAGAGGCTTGAAGCGCCAGAGATCAAGGCATGTAAATAAGTGATTGAGAAATGTTAGACAAAAGAAAGAGGTTGAAGACAGGCTGTAAAGGGCCTTGCCTGCCATACTGAGTTGTGTGGCATATGGATCAAGAACCCATACCACCATTGAGGCAGAGAAGTAACATGCTTTTTGGCAGCAGAATAGCGAAGAATGGACTGGTACAGCAGCCGGTCAAGAGGCTTTGACCGTAGTGCAGGCAAATATGAGGTCCTGAACTGTGAGAATTTCAGTGAGGACTGGAGAGTCAGCAGTATAATTTGTTTCAAATAGTAGCTCCTTCTGGCTTTCTTAGGGAGATATGTTCTACCTGTTTGGATCTCTTGTATTAATATAAATTAGAGTGTCCGGGTGAAAGCTCATGGAGTTGAAATAAAAATGATCCAAATATGTATTAATAGAAGTATGCTTTTAATAATGTGAAAAAATGAAGACTTTTTGATTTTGATTGTCACCACTTGATTAATTTCTTAAAATGGATTTTGCAGGAAAGTTGAATATATGTACGTTGGCAGAGGAGTAGCCAAATGTCCTCTGTCTGACCATAAATTCCTATTAGTGTTCTGAAAAATCTGGTCATAATAACCATAGAAAAGTATTTTTCTTTCTTTTTTTTAAATTCTTTATTTTTATTTTTTTTTATTTTTACATATACATGTGTTTATTAGGTTTCCACTTTTTGCCTTCAGAGAAATAAAAAGGCTTAATATTTAATAACAATAACAGTGTTTAAGATAAAGACTAGAAACAAGGCTCGGCGCCTGTGGCTCAACAGGCTAAGGCGCCAGCCACATACACCTGAGCTGGCGGGTTCGAATACAGGTTCTAATGCAGCCGGGCCCGCCAAACAACAATGACAGCTGCAACCAAAAAATGGCCGGGCGTTGTGGCGGGCGCCTATAGTCCCAGCTACTTGGGAGGCAGAGGCAGGAGACTCGCTTGAGCCCAGGAACTGAAGGTTGCTGTGAGCTGTGATGCCACTGCACTCTATCCTGGGTGACAGCTTGAGGCTCTGTCTCACAAAAAAAAAAAAAAAAGGACTAGAAACAAAAACCTCAAAAAGAATGAAAGAAGATAAATACGTTCAGAAAAGAAATCAGATGATTACTGCATTGAAACATTAAGCAATATTAATAATAATGCAAAGAAAGTAATATTCACATTGTCAAATAAGAGTGTCTATTATAGTATGCTTTAACTCTGAGGCTCAGTATGGAGTCATCAGTTAACTTATTTTTTTTTCCAAAGTCTCAAAAAATAGACAACTAATATTTATAAATAAAAGTAAAAGATAATTTCAAAAAACAGATCCTGCCAAATCTTATAGACAATAGAAAAAGAAGTAATTCAAAGTCATTCTACTTAATCAGGATACACCTGATATTAAAATTAGAGAATATATATTGTTATAAAGGGAAATTGCAAACATATTTCACTTATACATGAGGATGCAATATCCTAAACAGCATATTAACAAGTTGAATTAAAAATTAATGTTTAAGTAGTGTACTTTGGTCAAAATTGAATCCAGTTTATCAAAGAATTAGTCACTATTTTCTATTCTTTTTTTGTTTTCTTTCCCTCACCCCTCCCTCCTCCTCTCTGTCTGCTCTCCCCTTCCCCCCTGCCCCACTGAGTCATTAACTGTCCTCAAATCAAAGTTGAATACATAGGGTTCATGCTTCTCCATTCCTGTGATGTTTCACTAAGAATAATGTGTTCCACCTCCATCCAAGTTAGTACAAATGCTGCAAAATCTCCATTTTTTTTGATGGCTGAGTAATATTCCATGGCATACATAAACCATAGCTTACCAATCCATTCCCAGGTTGAAGGACATTTTGGCTTTTTCCACATTTTAGCAATTGTAAATTGGGCTGTGATAAACAGCCCAGTATAGGTGTCTTTATAATAAAAGGTTTTTTTTTTCTTCTGGATAGATGCCTAGTAATGAGATTGCAGGATCAAACGGGAGGTCTAAGTTGAGTTCTTTGAAGTTTCTCCATACTTCCTTCCAAAAAGGTTGTATTAATTTGCAGTCCCACCAGCAGTGTAAGTGTTCCATTCTCTCCACATCTGCGCCAGCATCTGCAAATTTGAGATTTTGTGATATAGGCCATTTTCGCTGGAGTTAGATGATATCTCAGGGTGGTTTTAATTTGCAATTCTCTAATACTTAGCAATGATAAGCATTTTTTCAAGTGTTTACTGGCCATTGTCTGTTGTCTTTAGAGAAGATTCTATTCATCTTTCTTCCTCATTGATGTATGGGATTGTTGTTTTTTTTCTTGTAGATTAATTGAAGTTCTGTATAGATCCTGGTAATTAAACTTTTGTCAGATTCAAAATATGCAAATACCCTTTCCCATTGGGTAGGTTGTCTATTTGCTTTGGTGGTTGTCTCCTTGGCTGTACAGAAGCTTTTGAGTTTAATTAAGTCCTATTTGTTTATTGCTGCAGTTGTTGCTATTGCCATGGAAGTCTTCCTCATAAAGTCTTTCCCCAGGCTAGTATCTTCCAGTGTTTTTCCAATTCTTTCCTTTAGGATTTTTAACATCTTGTGCCTTAAATTTAAGTCCTTTATCCATCTTGAATCAATTTTTGTGAGTTTAGAAAGGTGCACATCCAGTTTCAGTGTTTTACATATGGATATTTTCAACTCTTATTTTTAATTCAAGCTCACCATTGCATAGACAAAATTTACCAGACCCCTGAGGAAAGCCTCATAAATTAAAGATAGAATACCATGAAGAAGAAAAAGAGGAAGAGAAAAACTTAAAGATAATTCTTTAATATTCGTAGATAAGATAAAATATGGCATCTATGCAAACAGAACATGATTTTATCTGTAAACATTTAAACAATAAAAAAGAAGACTTTGGAAATTAAGACTTAAACAAAAATAAAATAAAAATGGTTAGTAAGGTTAAGGAAATCTGCTAGATAGTGAAGAATTGGAAAAGTGAGAAGAGAGAAAGGAAAGAGAAGGGAAAACAAGAGATGGAAAGGGAAATTTAAAAATTAGAGAACCAATTCAGATTAAATTATGGATGTTCAAAATTTAACAATGGGGAAACAGGAGAAACTCATCAATTGAATAATTCAAGAAAATGTCTTGAGAGAAGAGGGCTCTCAGCACAGCCCTTTCTACTACATGTGTAAACAGTATGACATGCTCTTTACACGTTAAAAGAGTATGGATGAGAGTCCATGTTACTGTTACCCTGATCCTATTAATCTAGACATGGTTTCTGTTCTTACATCTCATACCAAGTTGCAAATAATAGAATAGGTAATCTTTAGGAACTCATTTATGTTTCTCCAGGTTTCAGGCCTTATTTAGTCATTAAAATAGTAATGGACTTGAAAATTATCTTCGATCCTTTGAATTCAAAATGCAGTGAATTCTAGTATAAAGTTTAACCCATAATAGCTGGTCACCCCTAGTGCATTCATACTTCGGTACTTATAGTTGCTAAGCTGAGTCAAATTTCAAACTATTATTTACCAACAATCAATACCACATGTCTGAATTAGTAAGCTCAGTATTTAGAACTGGAGTGTATGAATTCTAACAAATGGAGTTAAAGAAGGATGAAAAGGTAGATGAAATGGTAGTTTTAGAGTTCAAGAAAAACATAAATGGGGATGATACTTTCAGGTTGGAGTGTTTTGCATACTAGGTTAAAATGCAAGCTATTTACCCATCTCTTTTTCCAGCACAGTAACAGAATAATAATGTTTGTAACTATTAATATATCCAGTAGGCTGATTATGTACTCAATTTGTCCTGATGATTTGTAAATGTTTATTAATTATTTTAGCACCCCCTTTATTCTCATTAAGTATTCACAATTTTGACAATAAATTATCTAGTCACATTATTCTTCTGGCACTACTTCTGGTGAAAGCAAAGAATTTTTTAAAATGTAGGCGATAAAAAGTTATAATTAGTATTATAAACAGCAACCAGTTGACCCTGA
The DNA here is from genome assembly GCA_963574655.1 of Perodicticus potto. Lineage (NCBI taxonomy): Eukaryota > Metazoa > Chordata > Mammalia > Primates > Lorisidae > Perodicticus > Perodicticus potto. The sequence continues at coordinate 10,168 of CAUYRH010030968.1, forward strand.
AAGTGAACGTTATTTAGAATTGTGTCAGCAATTTCTAAACTGATAGGGAATCCATATGAATTAAATATTGGCAATTACTGACATTATTAGATATCCATTAAAATGGAGGGGGGGAAGAAGTGAAAAAGGGGGGAGAAAAAGAGGAAATCTGGGCATATGGAGAGCACACCAGCAGATGCTTCGGGCAATTCCCAGGCACAGCAACATTATAACCTGGCTGTCAACAGTCAGAAACATTACTGAACCTGCTTCATGTGTGAGCTCTTGCCAGCAATTTAGAGACAGAAATCACATTAAAATCACATTAAGGTATCAAAACATACTATGTTACCTACACTTTTCCCAATCTTTGAAGGAGAAAAACTTTTATAAGTTTGCCAATACTCAAGAAACTAATCATAAAAGAAATTTGACAGTCCAAATTCAACAACAAAAATTCTTCTGAGTGGAAAAATAAACTAAAAGGAAAACAACACATTTTGGGGAAAGAATACAGCACCTACTATGGCAGAATGCGTTATCATTTACTTAATTTAACAAAGAGTGTCCAAAATCAACAAGAAAAAGAGAAAGAATATTTGTAGATAAGTAACAAAATATAAGACAATTTATATGAAGAAAATAACAAAAACAAATAGCCTGCAAGGAACTAAATTTCCCACATAATAATTAAAGCAATGTCAAATAAAACAAAAATTAGATATCCTATGTTTTCCTGCTGTCCAATTGAAAAATAGGTATGTGTATGGAGTGTTTATTAACACTTTGTTTTTGGAGCCTGCTATGATTTGAATGTGACCCCCAAAGTTCGTGTTGGAAGCTTTTTCCCCAGTGCAACAGTGTTGAGAGGTGGGGCACTTATTAAACGATTAGGTTGTGAGGACTCCCCAGATCAACAGATTAAAGTCTTTATGATTGGAGTGGAGTTCTGATGGAGGGAGGGAGTGTGTTGTAAAAGCAAAGTTGACCATCTCTTGTTCTCTTGCTCTCTCATGCATATCTTTTGCCCTCTGCTCTGTTACCCTGGAATAACACCCCGAGAACATCCTCACTAGATGCAGGTCCTTGACCTTGGACATTCCAGCCTTTGTAACAGTAAGCCAAATAAGATTCTATTGCTTATAAATTATCCAATCTGTGTTATTATGCTACAACAACAGCAAAATGAATGAAGACAGAGCCCATTGGTAATAGACACGTTCATGTTTTTCTTGGGAGTATATATTTTTAATATTTTTCTGAAGGACAAGTTGCCATTAGCTCTCTAACATTTAAAGCATACATACCTTCCAAGTAATTTTCTTGATAAATTCACCCAGATTCCCCCAAGGGTCTTCTCGTCTAATTTGTCATCATTGCCTCTAATATATTGGCAAAAAGTGGAAACAGCAAAAATAAATGTCAGGCTGACGATCTTAATTATAATCTTCCATTAAAACAAGCATAGGTAATCAGTAAAATAAGTGAAGTAGATTGCTATGTACAACTCTTTAGCTATATTATTGTGAAAGATAAGCATGTTTGAGAATAGTAAATATGGTAGACACAGTGGCTCATGCCTGCAATCTTAGCACTCTTGGAGACTGAGGTGGGTGGATTGCCTGAGCTCACAGGTTCAAGACCAGCCTGAGAAAGAGCGAGGCCCCATTTCTAAAAATAGCTGGCTGCTGTGGCGGGCACCTGGAGTCCCAGCTACTCAGGAAGCTGAGACAAGAGAATGGCTTGAGCCCAAGAGTTTGAGGTTGCTGTGAACTGTGATGCCAGGGAACCCTACTGATGGCAACAAGTAAAAGTCTGTCTCAAAAAAGCTTGCTTTTGCTCTATGAAGTATACAAAGCTATGACCATCACAGTTGTGGTCATTCAAGACCTGTCAATTAGGTTGGAAAATTCGCCAGTGTGCACTTATATTGACAGCACTGCAAACAACTCAGTAGGGCTTCATAACCATGGTATATCCATGTCTCACAGCTGTGCTGAGGTGTGGTGGTGTCTTAATGCATGGCATTCATTATTATTGTCGCATGTTTTCATGTGCCATGAAATGACAGCGTGATGATCATTCCAGAAAAAAGTTCCAAATTGCTTTTAAGGGTGAACTAGGCACTGGTGTCAGTGCACAGTTTTCCAAGGGGAATACTTTGAAGGTGATTGTGGTGATGTTCAGCAATGAGGTATGTAGCACTTTTTCTAGGATGAGTTTTCAAACTTAAATGTCAGGCCTGATATACAATAAAGTGTGAACATATACTATATTTGGGGTACTGGGAGCCCAAATTCTCAGGAAGATGAAGCAATTAAAGCAAATTTCCCAAAGATACTGGTATCTACACTAGACCACACGGACTCTCAGTTTGCAAAATAGAGCCATTGGCTGGAATAGAAAAAATTCTCAAAAGAGAATTTGTATTCTTCATTATATAAATTCTCATTTATTTTTTACCTTATGAAAGTTTTTGCATTAACTTTATTTTAAAATAAATTGTCTAAAGCAACATTATAGAAACTTGAAACATTGGTTTCAAAATATGTTATGTGGGATTTTTAATATTTTAATATCATTTATCATTTTAAAACATTGAGCTTTACTGACAGAAATCCAATTAAGAAAAAGTTGAAAATAGAAGGAAGTTGTAGGAATTGAATTATATGTTTTTATTAATAGAATGTAATTTAAAGATACTAATCATCTGTTATTATCTTTTCTGATACATCCCTAACAGTTGTCAAAACAATACCGTTCAGCAATTGTAAATTGAGCCCTTAAGTCCGCAGGAGAGATGCTACTGAACAGATTTGTCATTTCTTCAGTGTACATTCCAGGGAAAAGTGTACATTCTCAGCAGCTCCTACAGGGAGAGCCAGCACTCCTTCTCCACTGCCTGGCCTGCTGGGCGCACAGAAGGCCCTCTCCCTGGCACTGTCCTCACTGAGCCTCATCCCAGTGTATTTCCAGACAATCTTTCTCTCCTGGAGCCTTTATGCCAGGATATAGATGCAGCTTTTCTCTTTTCAAATTTTCTTTGCCTTTAGCTTTCGTTAAGAGCTATTTGTATGTAAAGTGCTTTATTATTCATTTCCTAAGAGTAGAGGGAAAACTCGGTGAACCTTATGTGAACCTCGGTAATGCAACATTAAGTAAGCTAAGACTTTACCAATCAAGAGATGTACAACAATAAATAATATATTCAATCCCAGCATGCACTAAATATAGAAAAATAGGCCTCAAAAAAAATCCCTCCATACATGAGGGAATAATTCTTTCACCACAGTGTTTGGTATGAAATCACAGAATGATTTTTTTACCACAAAAAAGACTATGCTTTTATAGTCAGGATTAAATTTTAATTGATCCAGAAGATAATAATAGTAGTTGTTAACATTGATCAGGTGTTTGCTATGGGTCAAGTTCTGTTCTGAACTTTGTACGTGTATTCTCTCTCAAAATCTTCATGACATTATGACATAGTTCTATTCTTTCTTTATTTTACATCAAATGGAGGCACAGGGAAGATAACATATCTAAAATTACACAGTTTGGAAGGGTTGGGGCAAGAGTTAAGCTCTGGTGCTCCAAGGCGAGAGCCACTTTCCCGGCAGCTGTTTCTGCACTGCCTCACTCATACTCAATGTCGGTGAGAGAGTGTGTGCGTGTGACGAGATTATATGCACCCTCCATTAGAGAGAATCAAATACAAATCCTCAGATTTACATCTGGTCACTGAATAGTGCATGTTTTTCATTAACTTAAAAAATAACGTACAATTATTATAGTAAAGACATTTTTTACTGTGTTAATTTTTTTTGGTCAACCTGATGCTTTTTGGTTCTTTTTCTTTTAACTGAGAGATAAACAGTGATTCTAAGTAAGAATTATTGCCACATTAGTAATACATTATTCTTCTGTTACTTCATTAATTTTCAAGAAATGTGGACTTTTGACTAAACATAAAATACTTTAGATAGCATAGAAAAAATGCTAAATAAATAAAAAGAATATATAGGCTTTGAATATTCTGGCTCATCCTCAATGATGCCATTACACACATATATATATACCAAGAAAAATTGCAAAACATATTATGCCAATAGTAAGTATTGAGAAAAATTATACAGGAAGAATTGAAGTAATTTATTTCTTAAATGGCCAACAAACATGAAGAAGTGCTTAACATCACTAATCATCAGAGAAATGCTACTTAAAACCACAATGACATACATCTTACTCCAGTCAGAATGGCTAGTATTAAATAGTCAAAAAATGATAGATGTTTCTGAGGATAAGATGAAAAAGAAATACATTGTTCGTGGTAATGTGATTAGTCACAATTTCCATAGAAAACAATATGGGGATTTCTCGAAGAAGTAAAGTATATCTACCATTGGATCCAGAAATCCCACTGCTGGGTATCTACCCAAAGGGAAAGGAGTCATTATATCAAAAAGATACCTGTTCTCATGTATTTACTGCAGCACAATTCACAATAGCAAAGATATGAAATCAACCAAAATGTTGAGGGGATAAAGAAAATGTGCAATACTACTTGGCCATAAAAAATGATGAAATAATAAATTTTGCAGCAACTTGGATGGAACTGGAGGCAGTTATCCTCAATGTAATGGCTCAGGAATGAAAAATCAAATACCAATGCTCTCATCTATAAGGGGCAGCTAGGCTATGGATGCATGGTTGCAGAGAGTGGAATAGTACACAATGAAGATTACACAGAGGATGGAGAGGGAAAAGGATGAAAAATTACCCATGAAGTACAATGCACACTACTCAGGCAATGGGTCACTAAAAGCCTAGGTTGCACCACAATACAATATATCCATGTAACAAAACTGCACTTTTACCCTCTGCTCTGTTGAAATTTAAAAAGAGAGAGACAATATAATAATGTTCCTATAGTCTTTTTCAAGTACAATTATGTTGTGTGTAGCCTATAGATCCTTATGACTCCAAAGTCAAGAATGGATAAATCTTTAAAATCCAATATACAATTGTATTAACCAATCAATACATAGTCAAAATAGAATCTCAAAATTTTGACTTTTCATTATCACTGACTCAAATATTACCTCTTTAAAATACATGTACAATGTCTTTGAAATTTTTCTTCAGTAATAAATGAGAAAGAATTTTAAGCCTATAAAGAATATAACCAACAATTTGGGGGTTTAAAATTTTTATCTGATTGATACAGAATAGAGCAGTCTGGGATGTTTTTGTAAACAGGTCTTCCAGGATGAGTTTTGTCATTGTAATATGAGTGTATGTTACTTCTCTTAATCATATTTCTTATCACAAAGGTGTAAAGTTCCTCAAACATACATTTAAATATCTGATGTACACATTCTATTTGTATTAAGTATGATATGAAATAAAAATCTGTTCTTTTGTTTCTAATTTATACACAGTGGATTCGTTTCTTCTGTTTTCCCCTACGACGTTTAGGAATGGTACTATAAACCATGAGAATGTAAAATACTGTTTTCAACATAGTTGCATCTGTGTGTGGAAGATTATTTTGACATTTATTTACTTGTTACTTTCCTCAAGAGATAGACTTCAAGGAAAATGATAGGAATATTGCCTGTCACTTGAGGATAAGCCTTAATCTTTGTAAGTGGCACAAGGCTGAACTCATATACTTCAACAAAGAGATAGTTTTTAGAATTAATCTAATATATTCCATTTTTGGAAATGAAACTTTAGTTTTTATTTCAATACATTTACAGGGTATATTTGTTTTTGTTCCATGAATAAAGTGTAAAATGCTGAAATCAGGGCTTTTAGTGTACCTGAAACCAGAATAGCATATGCTATATCTGATAAGTAGATTTTTATCCTTCGTCCCCATCTTCCCTCGTCTTCTTAGTATTTGATGCCCATTTTACCATTTTATGAACATATATATCCCTCATCTAACTCCCTTTTATAAGTGAGAACATGTGCTATTTGTTTTTACATTCCTGGGATACTTGACTTTGGAAGAATAGTCTCCAGTTCCATCCAACTTGCCATAACATCCATTATTTCTTTCCTTTTTATGGCTCAGTAGAACTCCATGGTGTGTGTGTGTGTGTGTGTGTGTGTGTGTGTACACACTATGTTTTCTGTATCCAGTTGATGGCCACTGAGGTTGATTCCATATCTTTGCAATTGTGAATTGCACTGCAATAAACATTATGGTGTCTTTTTTGTAAACTGACTTCCTTGCCTTTGGATAGATACCAAATAGTGGGAGTGGTGCATTGAATGGTAGGTCCATTTTTAGTTCTTTGAGGCATCTCCATACTATTTTCCATAGGGGTTGTACTAGTTTACATTCCCACAAACACAGTGTATATGTTTTCACCTTTTCACCACATCTGCACCAACATCTATTTTCTTTTGACTTATTAATAATTGAAAATGAAAATTTCTAACTTACAAACAAATAAATAATAAAGTCACTAGTCTATTCCTACCTGAAATGGCAATTGAAACACACCTAGCTCTGTTACAATAAATGAGCCATGATCATTTATTTCCCCGAGGCTCACTATGCAAATCCATCTACTAGGAAAGATCTATAAAAAGGATAATAGAGCTGGGCGTGATGGCTCACACCAGTAATTGGCACTCTGGGATGCTGGAAAGGTGGGTGGATAGCCTGAGCTCAGGAGTAGGAGACCAGCCTGAGCAAAAGTGAGGCCCTGTCTATAAAAGAGCTGGGCGTTGTGTCAAGTGCCTGTAGTCCTAGCTACTCTGGAGGCTGAGGCAAGGGAGGAACGCTTGAGCCCAAGAGTTTGGGAGCAGTAAAGTAACACTTTGCCTCAAAAAAAAGGAATAACAGTGCATTATTTTTAGGATAGGTATTGAATTCAGCATAGACTTGAAAGTATATTGATTCCTGTCCCATCCCACCCTATTTCGTCCCAAAATATTGGTAGTAAATGTATTTACTAAGAGTACAAAGGAGTCATATTTTCCCAAAGGTCCATTCATCATGTAAAAAATAAAAAAGTCTATTCTTCCTGTGTCTACCTACCAAATATACCAATCCTGGTGAATCATTAGTAGTTTTTGTCCCCAAACCTAGATATCCCTTATACACAAAAGTACTCAACTCTATGTTGCTTGTACCTATTAGAAAGGATGAACCTGACAAATGGAGTAGGTTACCTCTCTGTTAAGATACTTGATAATATTATATATAATTTTCCAACATTATAAAATAAGAATGTTTTGTATAGTGGTACTGATGATTGTCTCAGCCAGACACTTGAAAGGCAGTGAAATTTCTGCTCAATGATATAAGGTAAGAACTTCTACAACATTCATGGAGATCTGGGCCTGTTTGAAGGGAACCCCTTGGGGAAGCAGAGCTTCATATGGTGTGTCCACATGGGTGTCCATGAGACCTAGACCACGGGCACCATGGCTGGAGAAAGTGCCATGGTAAACTTGGCATGGAGGAAAGAAGAGTCATCACCAGAGATATCTGTCATGTGATAATGAACAGTACACACATAAAACTCACTTATCAAAGTGTTCAAAGACATATTCTTGACACATAATAATTTTATCCATAATAACTGAGGACCCCTATGGAACTTAATTCACCCTTTCACTGTCTTATGTTTTCCTCCAACCACACTCCACTGACTAGAGAAGCTAACTTCCTTTCAGGGATATAAACTGAGGAGAAGCAGATAAGAAGAAAATAACAAAAAATGTCTCCCCATGTCCAAAATGGTTCACTCTCAATAGCTGTGTTGGTATCCATTTTCATAGATTTAAATTCAGCATGAAACTTAATACATTAGTGAAAGGTTTATGAAAAAATAGGAAATTTTTAAATTCCACTATAATTTTATTACAACAATTTGACCTAAGATATAGACATATATAAACTATCTTTAAGTCATGAACAAAAATATTAATAATTTAAGATATGCTTAGGTTATATGGCAGAGCATAGCATATCCCTTGGCAATGCTTTGGTCAGCAACAGATCATATACATGGCAGTGGCCCCTTAAGATTATCCCATAATTTTACTACACCTTTTCCTTGTTTAGATAGGCTTAGATACACAAATATTTGCCACTGTGTTACAATTGTCTACAGTATTCAGTACATTAATATGCTGTAAATGTTTGGAGCCTAGTAACAATAGGCTATAGCCTCAGCACACAGTAAGCTACACTATCTAGGCTCGTATAAGGACTCTGTTATGTGTGTTCAACAACAAAATCACCTAGGCATGCATTTCTCAGAATGTATAACCAAGTGAACTGATGCATGGCTGTACATACCCTGATTATAACTATGTTCAGATATCTTAATCAGTGGCAAAGTTGATATTCCCAAAATTTAATCTATTGAAATTTTAACTTCTTCCTGGATTGTAAAAATTTCTAAGGAGCAACAACAGTTGGATCAACTGTAATGAGAAAAGATAAATAAAGTACAAAACTCTTAATTTTCCATCAGGCCATGAGAGAGCTGAGGTCACTGGGTAATGAAGTTGCCTGAAATACAAGGAGGGATGAGCTCCTCCAGGAAGAAAAATATTTGAGACAGAGCTTGGGTGATGTGACTTAGATTTTACCCAAATGTGTTAAATACTAATAAACTTGCAATTAATTGATGAAGGACATCTGGTAGTTAGAAACTCTGGAAGATGCAGAGCATGGAAGATTTCACATACACTGGCAAATTCTTTTCTACTGAGTTCTACCAGTTTCACAAGAAAGGTTGTAGGTAAGCGAGGTAAGCTGCATGACCAGAGGAAAGGCACTGCGGTTATTCAGGAATGCATAAGGGATGCCACTGTGGGAGAGGCAGGAAACTTTACCTACTACCTGGATCCTTCGCTTATGCAGAGCAAACACTTGAAATGTCTGGGGTGCCCAAACGAAACGCTGTCACCCTTAGGGCATGTCTTAGTTCATTCTGGATTCTATAACAAAACACCATAAACTGGATAGCTAAGATACAATAAAAATGTATGTTTTATAGTTCTTGAAGCTAGACAGTCTAAGATTAAGGTACCAGCAGTTTTGATGTCTGGTGAGGACCAGCTTACTGTTGTGTCCTCACTTGATAAATGGGGTGAAGTTCTTTGTCTGTTTCATGAAGGCATTAATCTCATTCATGAGAGCTTCACCCTTAAGACCTAATCGCCCCCAAAAGGTCCCAATTTCGAATAGCATCTCCTCGTGGGCTAGGATTTCAACATACAAATTTGGGAAGACACATTAAGTGTATGGAAGGATACAAGGACAGGTTTGTCATTACTGGCATACTGGTAAAAGAAAAAAAAAGCTTTGAGAAATATAAAAGATCCATGGTTTCCAAAAGCCTATAGTGATACGTCATACGTCTCCTACCTTGAGGGAGGTGCCGGATGCTGTCAGACGCAAGACTTGCCAAAAATATAATAGATTGGCTGCAACAGAAAAGAGGGATTGGAAGACAGAGGAAATCTCACTCCAAATTTCAGTCACAACATTTGTCAAATAATGAGACTGCACCAAAAACATACAACCACTCACCAGCCCCATCCCTTATCATGAACCCAGCAAGCATCACGTGCAATGCAGTGATATGCTACCACTCCAGGAAAGGCAGGGAAAGACTCTTTCTTTGGTACAGACATGCTGGAATTACCGATGGCTTGGTAAAGAACATGAAAATACCGAAAACCTCCTGCAATCCTCAGCCTTTCTGACAATACAATAAGCTTAAGGCAGTGGTAGAACACTCCTAGGAGAATTCAAACCTTGTTGTGCACCTAAAGATACCAAATTAGCAACAAAAGTTAACTCCTCTCTTCTAGACAGAATTTATTTCCCAGAAGAAAAGAAATTATTTACTTTAGTTTCTACTATTCTACATCCATGGACCAGCAATCGACGAAAAGTTATGACACATTGGCCAGGCACAGTGGCTCAGGGCTGTAATCTTAGCACATTGAAAGGCTGAAGTGGGAGGATCACTTGAAGTCAGGAGTTTGAGGCCATCCAGAGCAAAGGTGAGACCCCATCTCTACCGAAAATATATTTTTAAGAAAAATAGAAAAAATAGTCCTGCATGGTGGCACGTGCCTGTATTACCAGACATTCAGGATGGCAATGGAGGAGGATCCCTCAAGCCCAGGAGTTTGATGTTGCAGGGAGCTATGATCACGCCACTATGCTCTATCCAGAGAACAGAAAGAAAAAAAAAAAGAATTATGAGGCACATAAGTAAGTGTGCAAAGAAAACTTTATCAAAGAACAAAGAAATCAAACAACACAACCAGAAATAGAGATGACTCAGATGTATAAAGTACCAGTCTGGAATTTCAAACAAATTATGGTTTCCGTGTTAAATGATCTGAAATAAATAACAGACGAATACATAAAAAGATGGGAAATTTCAGCAAAGAGATGGGAAAAAAACGCTGTCAATGCAGAATTCTCCAACAAGTAAAAATATCTTTACAAAATGAACACACATAAGGTCTCTTTCTGACAAAAGCTGAGAAAATTCATTGCCAGTAGATGCGATATAAGAAATGTTAGAGGGAGTTCTTCAAGCAGGAAGAATATGAATTCAGACAGGAACTTGAAGCTACAAAGGACTTTTGAGCTCTGGAAACAGTAAAAATGAAATACAAATAATAATAGATTTTACAAGGTTTTGTTTCCTACTGTGTGCCCTATTGTTTTAATATATGTATTTATGCAAATGTTATCTCTTATCACATGATATTTTTAGATTTTATTTTATTTGCCTTATAACAATGTTTTTGTTTTGTTTTTTAAAAGAAAACCATTAGCATCTTGATCGTACCACTTAGCCTTGGTCGTGTGGGGATTAAAAAAAATCTTTTTCTAAGTGGATGTATGATGAAGTATTTCTATCTGAATGCTAGTGATTATAAAAGAGAATTACCTATTTTCTTTTTGGTTAAAGCATGCCAGGTAATAAAGAAATTATTTTACATGTAAAAAATTATGCTTATTTAAAAAGAATGGTTAAAATGAAGCACAAGGTGAAGTATTTTTAGCTTTGGTATTGTCAGAGTGGAAAGACCTGCTTATTAACTCAGCGGCATGAAGCAGTCTTCACAGATGGGTGAAGAATCTCTGTCACCAGTATCATAACCTTGCCATTATTTGAAATGCAGCCAATTTTATTGCACTCCTTTTGTGTGGCTTAAAGCCTGTCAGGACATTTATTCCTGTTCTTCAGTGATAGCTGGATAAATGACATTTTCCTATTTGTATTTTGCATCAAATATGACCATGGAGAAATAAACCTTTGATGAACTTCCTTATGTATCTCATTAAGAATTCATAGAAGATTTTTATTGGCCAGATAAAGAGCAAAATGCCATGTTCCAGAACCAAAGCAAAAATTACAGCAATAAAATGAATTTTCTCTATCACAATAATTAGTATGTAGATTCACACTAAATACATAGCAAATTATTTATCCTACCATGTAGTGAAGCAAAATATTGGAGAAGCATCAGAATTAAGAGCTTAAGGAGTCTATTCGTTATATCCTGAATCTGAAAACTTAGCCAAAACTAACAGGAATTTTCTGCTCATTGCATGACTGAAAATGAAAAATATTTTTTAAAGAAGCAAAAAAAAAAAAAAAAAACATTGCATAAATGGTATTTCAGTGTTTCAATATAAATAATGAAAGATTTCTGATAGCTGTATCTTTTTTATTACTAATTACTTTGTTCAATCTAGTCTCAAACAGTAGCAGGAAAAATGTATCAGATGTATGGTCTGTGTTTGTCCTTTGTTCCCTGTTACTTGTTGTCTCTTAAAGCTTGCATTAGACTCAGGCACGTTCTGTCACCATGGCCGCCTAAAATAATCTCCCAGGGAATGGCTTTACTGCTTCACAACCATCCTTGTAAGCACAGGACAACTGACAAAAATGGGAAGCTTGTGTCCAATGGTTCAGCTTCTGTACTTTCTCCATACATCTGAGTCTTGCTCTCTCTTCCAGGTCCTGTCAATTGGCTCACCCAGGTTATCTAGGTCAGCCTGCAGTCACTGAAAATGAGCACAGACTGTTAGAGAAAACAGAGGAGGTGATAGCATATAATGTTTTCCCTGGGGCTAGCAAATACTAATAAACTAGGAATACCTTGAAATGGGGCAAAAGTAATATACTGAAAACAAATACCGGTCAGTATATCAATAATATACCCTTCCAAGTACACAATGGATGTCAGAAAAAGCAAGTAATATTTGAATAAGATTCATCATAAAAGGTGTTATTCTATGTATCCAGAATCTAAAATATGTACAGGCAAAACAAAATGAAAACAAGGGTAGTCAGAATACTGACTCCACACTAGTTTTATTGTATTGGAAGAAAAGTAGTCTGAAAGAGGAAGTGTTTGAAGTCAAGTACAGTGGTGTCAAATCATCTAATTCTGTATGTAATGACCTTATTTCTAAATAAGATCATATTCTGAGGTTCCAAAAGGTTAGTATTTACCATATCATTATGGAAGACAAAATTCAAACCATTGATTGTACCACCACTGCCCCATATTTTGCTACCTTTTCCTAGTGTTCTGGATTTGAATATTTCTTATAAGTAGAAAAGATTTTACCTGAAGCAAAAAAAAAGGAAAAGAAAACATTATACAACTCACCCCAACAAAGGGAATATGAAAACATTTTAGGAAGATTTAACAAATAAAAATATCCACGTAGAATGATTGTGTGAAGTGGAGAATAAACATGAGGAAAATTGTTGGACTTCTTGTTTCATCTTTACTGCGTATGAAAATACTGTTCTTAAAGTGTTATGTTCTCTTTCCGTCTTGACTTGTAGTTTATATTTTAACCTGTTACCATGGTCTTATATTATTTATACTGAGGTTTTCCACATGCAATTCCATATTTTATTGACTAAATCACCTATTTTTGAAAATAGTACCTTCTCTTTATAACTTAAATAATGGTCTAAGTTAACATAAGTGAAAGATATAGTCATTCTCCCTTGTGTGTAAATTACATGTATTTCAGTTTTTACTTTACAAGTCCAATTTCCCCTCTCACTTATGACTTTCTCTATATCTGAACCCATCATGTATTCTAGGATAGTATGGATGGCTGGGACTAGGCCAACTATACCTTTGCTTTGCCAACTTGCTCCATGTTAGACGCTAACAATTAGAATGGTTCAGAAAGAGACAAAAAGGCTGGAAGAATAAAAAAAGATCCACACTTCCTCTTCTTGCTTTATTTCAAGTGCTCTTTTTCCTTCCCAGTCTTGCGATTATTGCTTTGGGAATGTTTCTGTGATAGTTCCGTCAGCAGCCTTGACGGCCCTTTGCATGTTCTCTAGTGCTCACACACCAAGGTTCAGAACACCCCCTCAGAGATCCGAGCAGCACCCCTCAAGTAGCTCCTCTTCAGGTGTATGAATTTCTTCTCTGAAGATCCCCTCATTCATGTGTCTAATTTTTAATAATTTCGAACTCTTCCCTTTGTCATTAAGCCCAAAAGTTGCTGGCTACTTCTTGCAGTTACTGCCCACACGATACATTGAATGTTCTCTTTTGCCTTTTTAAAATTTTTACAATCTCTACTCAACTTTTTCTGTCAAATTCTTTCTGTTTAATAACCATTATGGTGTGTACCTCATTGATCAGATCTTACTGGCTGATTGAGACATGGGTATCAAGGGTAGAGACTCAAGAAAAAAAAGAGACCGAGACCTTCACCCGTGAAGGATTGCAATCAGTTTTGTCATGTCTTTGATCAAGAACACGTTACTTAGCTTCTTACAAAAGGTAAATGAGAGGCTACTAATCCACATAGTGTAATTGCATCATGATTAATCACATTATTGCCTGTGTTTTATGGAAGTAAAGCAAGTTCCTTAGGGGACCAAGTAACTGTTTCACTCAACTGTTAACTGCTGTCAGAATGACCCCAAGGAGTGCACTGTATACTCACCAAAAGAAAACAACAAGCTCAGCACTCTCAACTCTCAGCTCAAATTAAGAGATAACTGTAGAAATTCCAAGACAATTCTAAAATAAACCCCTATTCTTTATAGCCACAGGCCTGGTCTTAATTAAAATCAGATCAATTAAAATTTAATTGAACAGGTTGCAAAATTATACCAAGTTGAATTCACAGCCTCATCAAATCTCATATAAAGGTTAGAACGGTTTGGGAGAGAGTAGAACCTTATAATTGACAAGTGTTTATTGGGTTGCATAAAGACAAAGTGGAGACACCCTGAGTCTCCCTTGCCAATGGAATAATGTGATTTCTTGTTTCTAAGGAGACCAGACCTCAGAATAACCTCACCTGAGCAGGGTGCTCACAAATGAATGCTTATTCTCAAGACTCTTGTTGCCATTCTGTCCACAGCTAGAATCATATCATAGCACTATCTAGGAAGACAAATACAAAATCTGATAGAGAAGAAAACCTTATACATCAAAACTTATACATCAATGTTAGCAGAAATCTGGGAATGTGATTCATAATTATATCTTTGTTTAGTTAGAATGAGTCCTAGCCTAAATTCTATGGTTTACAATAAATGCTACAGACACCATATACCAGTGGCTTGTACAGTGCTGATTTCTTTCATATTATCTCACTTAAGTTGGCCAATTCTCAGTAAGATTGCAACTATTATTCCCATTTTATGGATAAGCAAACTAACTCCTAAGAGCTTACTGTTCAAAGTCAAGTTGTTATATTATAGCATAGTTGGTGTGCAAACCTGACACATTTGTTGTTTTTTTTTCCTTCCCTCAATCCTATTCTGAAATAAACCTTAAAGGCTAGAATTCATTTCCCTCATTGAAGTGGTTTAGTGTAAGGTATCTCAAGGGGAATTTGACTAAATTTAGAATATGGAAAAAGTACAGTTTATGAATATCCTTCACCAGGTAGTATTTTTATTTGAAAAAATATATAATTGTCTATTTGATTTAAGGAATTGCTTTGTTTTCTTTTATGAGAAATCAAGGTAAGTTAATAACTTTGCCTGAGCCCAGAATCCTGTGTTCTTTAGACTGTCTAACAAAGATAAAAC
The DNA here is from genome assembly GCA_963574655.1 of Perodicticus potto. Taxonomy (NCBI): domain Eukaryota; kingdom Metazoa; phylum Chordata; class Mammalia; order Primates; family Lorisidae; genus Perodicticus; species Perodicticus potto. The sequence goes on from CAUYRH010030968.1 coordinate 25,245, forward strand.
AAAGTGAATATTGCCTAGCATTTTATTTTCTTGTGAAATGTGTCCAGTCATCTTTTATAATTTTATTTTATTTTTTGTATTCACACTCAATGCTTTTACCTATCCCATCTCATCTTACGATGAATTCTTCCCAGAATGCCATGTTTTACTGACTAGGAGTTACTACCCCAAAACCTCAGTGTTAGCTTCATCCCTGGCCATTTCAAATGTTCTGTTGGGTAACAGGCAGAATCGTGCAGACTCCACAATGGATGGGCACATGTATGCATCACCAAGCCTCAGGTAGAAGTATCGTCCCTATTTCTTCCCTTCCTCTAAAAATACCCAGTATTTCATAGCCAAGAAAATAGAACATCTGACTGAGTATGCCCTTTGGAACTGACAGACTTGCCGCCATGTGAATTGGGACCCATCACGGAAACATTCTGGGCTTGATTTTCCTCATCTGTGAGAAGAAGAACAATGATGTTCACCCCAGAGTTACTGTGAGGATTTGATAGAATTAAAGCAAAGCTTTTAGTTAACATGGTACTGAGAAATTTATGTACCTAGTATTAACGGGCTTTCCCTTAGAATTAAAGCAACGAATGCTCCATCTACTATACTGTAGCAAAATAAATTTCTGTGTCTGCAAGCTGTGAGGGGTGTGTATGTGTGTGTATGTATGTGTATGGGAGGGAGAGAGAGAGAGACTCAGGAGAGAGGGCAAAGGATATGAAAGGGAAGAAAACTGAAATATATAAGTCAATGTTTTAGAATTAGAAGATGAACATGTTTTCTGCCAAAGTTTAATATTTAACTTTGGTAACGGAATAGTATAATGACCTCTAGTCTATGAGGACACAGGAAAAATAAAGCACAGATCACATAACTGTGTTTCAAAACTTTTCCTATGAGTAAATGAGGAATTAGTAATCTGAAATAGCCAATTTATTAAGTTGTTATTTTCATGATTCTTCTGCATATATAATCAGAGATAAATAAAACATTTGAATCTTAGGACATGCATAGATTACTCACGTTTAATTCATAGAAAATTGAGAGTCAATGCAGAAACATTGTGTAATTACGTAGTAACAGAAAATATTGCTGCTTTAGTATGTTTAAGAAAAGGCATGGCAAACAGAAATGGCAAAGATTTGCATAATGGACTAAATATGAATTCTCTTTTATCAAAAACATTCAAATGTTTATTTTAAACCACAAAATGCAGCTCATTCAACTACCCACACATTTGTGAAAGCTTTCTTGTTAAATTAGGAAAATCAATATAATTGTGAGGCCCTTGATGGAGGTTAGGAGTAGTCCTGGTACCGTTGCCTTGGCCTCTTTCCTGGAGGCCCTTTTGGAAAGAGATGCGTTTTGCCTCCCACACCTATGTGGCCCAATCAACCACTGAGCATCTGGTACACCAGATGGGCTCCACTGCGTACCTGGAACAGTCACCAGCAAGTGCAGTTAGTGCTTTCTCTACGTCTGCATGAACTTAGTTACATGTTCTACTTTCAAAGACCTCACTCCAGGAAATATTTATTGATCCCCTAGTACGTGCGAGGTTATGGATATTGCCAAGGTGAACATGGACACATCCTTACCTTGAGAGCTTTGCTCACCTTTACTTCTGAGTCTTGTTTCTGATATTTTTATGATCATGTTGCTCTGGAACAGATTGGGTTACTTTATAATAGTGATTTCATTTTTATATTTTGTTCCTTTTAATGATATACGCCCTCTTTTATGTCCTTGTTCTGTTTTATCATCTGCCGCAATTCCCATGTTTTGTTTCACCTTCAGAACTTACATACAGCTTATTATGGGATGGTACCAGGGGTAATGATTTCTTAGTTATTACAAACCAACTGAGGAAATTTTTTAACATACTTATGCCGTCAGTTCACCCAAGAGTTTCCGTGTCTGCAGGTCCAGGTGGTGTTGTGGTCTGGTTTTTTGTCCAGAGCTGTTCACGTCCCTGACATTGATTACTTAACCACTGAGTCAGCAAGGACCTCTGGGTTGTGAGGATATAGTTTTCTCTCGGTAAACCTGAGGGATTGATTTCAAGATTCTTGAAATCACAATCTATAAATCATGATTTATAGATGCTCAAGTTCCTTACATAAAATGGTATAGTATTTGCATATAACCTATGCACATTTTCCCATATTCTTTAAATCATCTTTAGATTACTTATAATACCTAATATAAGGCCTACATATCACAAAGTCTCATCATGTGGATCTAATGTCCTACTGAGCACACAGAAAATTAAATATTCTTGACCATCAATTGGTTGAATCCATAGAGGTGTATACAAATGACTAACTGTATATTACTTTCTTTTTTGAATTTTTAGAATAAAATTCTCTGGTGTGATTTTGAAAATCACTTAGCTTATTTTGAATTTGGTAGATTAGGGATAGGAAATGGACTGGAGTGGGAGACATTATGTACAAAGACTCATGAAATAAAATAATTTTAATATTTCATTAAGGAATATAATGGATCGAGGCTGGCTGGGCACATTCAATATTCCATATCAAACACTCTCACAGGCCAACATTTGTGCTCCATGGATATGCTCTCTCTATGCGCTAAAGAAGGAATCACAGTGTTCTACAGTTGGTTTCCTCAGATTCTGCTTCAGCTATAGCATTGGCAGAAGTTACGACCCTCCTGGGTCAGTCTTCATGGAGTGACACAATAAGGAGGCGGTATAAATGCCTGGCCATCCCAGTCGCAGCAGGACTCGGCAATGGACATTGCCACCTTACAGGTTCCCAAAAAGTTAGTTGAGGTTTTTTGAGCCTACATAGCTCTTGAACTTACTTCTTTTCTGCCCAATCCTGCTTCCTCTTCTTCCCTTCGTAGGTGCTGGTTTCTAATACACATCTTTCAGCATCTACTTTCAAAGCACTTAACTTGTGACAAATAAATGCAACAAATACGAGATAATATACAGACTAAGGAAAGTGTGAAATCTGTGTCTTAAAGTGTTAAACTCTAATTTCTACTTAGACACCAGTGTTAGAAAATATTTGTTCAGAATAGAAAGTAATTGTGCTTACAAGAACTAAGAAGCAAGAAACAATTACAATAAGCGATGAACATCTGACCTGTTATAAGTTTATAAATTAAATTTCTTTTGTAAAAAAACAAAAAGGAAGAAAGAAAAGAAAGAAAGAAATACTGTAGATTTGGTGGATCCTTATTTTTCCTCTTAAATCACAGTGAGCCCACATTTATTATTTTTTCTCATGTAAGATGAGACACTTGGTCTAAAATGAAGTAGTCAGAGAATACCTGCATTTACCTGTCCATCAAAATCTCCTTCCCCCCCTTCCTTCTGCTTCAGACAAAGAGATGGTCTTAGCTATGGCTCATTCATCTGAATCCTTTTTCTTTCCGCTCTCTGGACTTCATTCTGTCAATTTGCTTTTCTTTCTCTTCAATCTTCATGCCTTCATTTCTAATTAAGTGCAGGTGTTTGCAATGATTATCAAGCGCTCAGAAGCGCACACATTCAAACACAACAAAAACAAGACGCCTCCGGGCACATGCATGCTCTTCAGTTAGTTCCAGTTTAACAGTGAGTGCATGTGGTGTTTGTTTTTCCACTTTTTAGACACTTCACTTTGGATGATGTAATGTGTTTAGACAGAAGTAAAACAACAGAAACAAAGAGGAAGAGGGAGGAGAAGATGGTAAAACTCTACCTAATGAATATCTAGGTCGGGCACACTTACAACCATGGCTTAAGCATTACAAAAGTGACACGTGTAATCAAAAATATTTGTACCCCTGTAATACTTTGAAAAGTAAACCAATATATATATGCCTTTGTGTTTTGTAGAAATTTTTTCTTTTTCTAACTCTGGCAGGAAAGCATGTTTCAGGAATGCGTATTTGAAAGGAATAAAAAAAGTTCTGAATATAAATAAGACTACTCAAAAGCATAAAATAACATTTTAAATAAGTTTCAAATAATATTTAGCATAAATTAACAAATAAGCAAATTTTCTAAATATGTTAATTTATTCCTTATCCCCTCACTTTCCTATTTTATGTTTACAATTTACCTGGTATTAGTACTACAGCACAAACAGGCATTTTTTATGTTTTATTTTTTAATAATGGTGCAGAATTGAGAAGTTTGTTCACTATTGAGTTTAAGAACATTGGCTTCATAGAAACTCCTGCAATATGTGAATACATATGAAAATCTCTATTAAAAGTTAAGATATCTTTTACATTTAGTAAGTTTCACCTGTACCCTTCTAAGATGCACCGTAAATGTGGACACATCAATTACTCATTACTCTCCCTCCACCCATCCTCCCCCCCCTCCTCTCCCTTGTCCCTTTCCCCAATTCTTGGTTTGTAATTGGGTCAACCAGTTCAATGTAAATATTTCAGATTGTTTATAAACAACACATTGTACCCCATGATTAAATTTATGTGCACAACCATGACCTAATAAAAAGATAAGGAAGAAAAAAAAGTTTAAGATATCTTTATTTCAAAGAAATATGAAAAAACATATGAAAATCGATATTAAAAGTTTGCATACCTTTATTTCAAAGTCAAAGTCATTTTGTACACTGAAAACTATAAGCATAATATTTGCTGTAAAAATTTCTTTCTTTTTTTTTTTTCTTTCTCCTGGCTGGAGCACCGTGGCATTATAGCTCACAGGAACCTCAAACTCTTGGGCTCAAGTGATTCCCTTGCCTCAGCCTCCGTAGTAGCCGGGACTACAGGAGCCCACCACAATGCCCAGCTATTTGTTGTTGTTGTTGTTGTTTAGTAGGCCCTGGCCAAGTTCGAACCCATCAGCCCTGGTACATGTGGCCAGTGCCCTAACCACTTAGCTACAGGCACCCAGCCTAAAAATTTCTTTAATATTTTGTTGATATGAAAGTTAATGAGCCAATAGTTCTGCAAATATTACCAATGGTAGTAAAGGACATGCAGGTTCTGTCTGTATTATTTCTTATAGCTTCTTGTGAATCTACAATTATCTAAAAATAAAAAGTTAAAACTAATGAGTCAAAAGTAATCAGGTATAATTTTTGATTTTTATAGGCAACATTAATAATATTATCAGATAATGGTCAGGAGATCAGAGTTACAAAATAAAATGAACTTTTAGCCAAGTTGTTCACGAATAGCTTAATGTATCTTTTGAAGTTCACAATTTATTTTAATGCACATGTACCACAATATGAGTGTAGATTCACAGTAAAAGTTCTTCCAAAAATTGAAGATATAGAGTAAAAATTTCAAAGTCTCTCTCACCAAGCTTCACCCATAATTCCAATCCTTCTCTCAGAAAAATCCATTATTAACTGACCACATTTTTTCACTTAGAGTATTAGAGTATTTTCAATATATTTTCAGGTAAGTACAATAAAGATCAAATACATCTTTTTTGATAACTACCTACTATTCATCATATAGTTGAACAGGGTACGCCATAAATCGCTTAACCATTTCCCTATTCATGTCTAATATTTTATTATTACAATAAAGGATATAATTAAGTTTTCTACACATATCTTTGTCTAAATATATTTCTGTAGGAAATAAAATAGTTCCACTTTTTAATACTCACATTTAATATTAAGGATTCTCAGATTGTCCTCCAAAGCAGATTAACTGAAGTTTATGAAGGTAATATTTTCCCAACAGAACCTTTGATTACATTTAGAAATGACAGCCTGGTAGGCAAGCCAATGGATATTCTTTTTTTTTTTTTTTTTTTTTTTGAGACAGAGCCACAAGCTGTCACCC